>JASAND010015532.1:0-12156 GCA_030248195.1 Trissonchulus latispiculum
GAAAGATAAAATACGTAGCTTTCTCCCAGAATCATTGTTATACAAACGAAACAAATCTGCCAAATGTATTGAATAATTTTCAAGATAATTAAGCTAAAAATATCCCACACGTGCACCAAGTTGGCTTACTTCTACTGCCCCCACCCATAAATTCGGACCTCCCCCATAACCCCAAAATTGCCAAATTTTACCATTTTTACACTAAATTTTCAAAAAACTGTTCCGGCTTAGCCGGATTTTAACGAAATTTACACTATTTTACCTCATAGAGAACTAATGAAAAACGCCTGCCTGCAGTCACTAAGGCCGTAGCCTTAGTCCGAACAGGAGAGAGCCAATGGGCGCTGTGAGCGCTCTTACCCAGAGAGAACTAATCTCTGGAGCTCCTGCCTGGTTGTCCAAGAAGGACAGCCAGCTCGGCTCTATCTGTGCTGCAAACATGTATCGAGAGAAGGTTTTATCAAAACCTCTCTGACTGTGCTATGCACAGAAAGAGGACTGCAGTGGCCAGCGGATCTCCGTAGAGATATTTAATTACTATTTTACCTACTATTTAATTACTATTTTACCTCAAAAACACCTAAAATTATATAGTTATTTTTTACCGCTTTTTAGCAGTTTTTTACACAAAAAAACCTAAAAATTTGTCAAGAAATATACCCCCATTTTCGGTGAGCTCTCCCATCGATGGGGGGGGCTTATTCATAAATTTTGGCCTAGGAGTAAGCCAGCCAAGAGCGGATCTCGATTCGAAGGTATTAAAACTTAAGAAAAAAAAGATAAGCTAACCAGAAAGTCTGAAAAATAACCATTATATACATAAAGAGCTTTTACTACGGGAGCATGCCAATTCTGTTTTATTATAAACAAAATGCTTGCTACACAAGATATATATGACTCGCTTTTTCTAAGGGTCACAGATTGTGCTATAGGCCGCGATTGGTTTTAAAATCGACCCTCTCCGATTTCCTTCATTTTCAGATATGTTGTACCCATTATTGGTCGGAGTATCACTGCGCAATCCGTTTCTCCAAATTCCCTCGTATGCGTGAGAAAATGGCCTTCAAAGTTTCAATTTCAACTCATTTTGAAGCAATCTGGACCGATCAACTTTGAAGACTGCTAACTGAAGCTTGGATTGCTCGATTTTGCTGAAACTTTGCATGCATATTAGCCAACATAAGTACTAGTCATATGTCGAATTTGAACCAAAACGGTTAACTACTGCTCGTGTTCTGATCAAAAACAGGTCTCAGATCGGGGTCGTCAAAGCCATCATTTTCACGGTTTTTCAGCTGTAGCCAAAAACCTAGGTTAGGGAAACGGCTGATTTTTTATGGTAGTTGTAGGCTCATATTGGGGCCACACGCTTTGTCAATTTCAGCCAAATCGGTTTGGGCTTTTGAAGTCAAATTGGCACCAGAAGAGGCGTCGGCCACTTTTCGGGAATCGCCAAATTTCTCATTATTTTGCGTCCACAGCTTGATAGGAACAGAATAACCGTATACCCTTCCATCAGTTTAAGCACTCTAAGCAGTAGAAAGAGGTGTGCCAAAAATTGTTTGATTCGGTTAAGGTACTAGTCGTCGGCAACGCTTTGAATTTTGAAGTCCACGTCCAAACCAGAATTATCATAGCTTGACATGGCTTGGCATTTAACGAGCGCTAGCGAGAAATGCATGCACTTTTGGGACTTGTGTCAAGAAGAAAAGTTGTTCAGCTTGTCAAAAGCTTTCGAATGAGCTAAAATTTATACTGTTTCGAACAACTTCAAAATTTCGTAATTTTTGACCACACTGTACAAAATCGTGAAAATTAAAGTTGTTCGAAACAGTACGAATTTTATCTCATTCGAAAGCTTTTGACAAGCTGAACAACTTTTCTTCTTGACACAAGTCCCAAAAATGCATGCATTTCTCAACCTAGGTTAGGGAAACGGCTGATTTTTTATGGTAGTTGTAGGCTCATATTGGGGCCACACGCTCTGTCAATTTCAGCCAAATCGGTTTGGGCTTTTGAAGTCAAATTGGCACCAGAAGAGGCGTCGGCCACTTTTCGGGAATCGCCAAATTTCTCATTATTTTGCGTCCACAGCTTGATAGGAACAGAATAACCGTATACCCTTCCATCAGTTCAAGCACTCTAAGCAGTAGAAAGAGGTGTGCCAAAAATTGTTTGATTCGGTTAAGGTACTAGTCGTCGGCAACGCTTTGAATTTTGAAGTCCACGTCCAAACCAGACTTATCATAGCTTGACATGGCTTGGCATTTAACGAGCGCTAGCGAGAAATGCATGCACTTTTGGGACTTGTGTCAAGAAGAAAAGTTGTTCAGCTTGTCAAAAGCTTTCGAATGAGCTAAAATTTATAATGTTTCGAACAACTTCAAAATTTCGTAATTTTTGACCACACTGTACAAAATCGTGAAAATTAAATCGATTACTATTAGCTTTTTGATTGATACTTTAAAATTATTAAATTTGCTAAATTGGAATATAATGAAGCCTTGGCGTAGACCTATGCTATTTCAAAGATTAGTGCAATGTTGCATAAGTAGATGTCAGTTTTGCTCAACTATTGTTTAAATAGCTGGCAATAAGCTTTTTGCTGTGTGTTTTCTATATAAATATAGTGCAGAGTGCAACAAAAATATTAAAAAAATTATGGATGGAACAAATACAAGGGTTTTTAATTTTGAAGAAATGTCATTATATAAATTTGAAAATGCAGATGAAGCTAGCCAAAAAAGAGAAATGCCGCTAAAAGAAATTAAGTTTAAATCAATTTTTTTGAAACTAGTGAAAAATACTTTATTGTTCTTATATGTTTAATGGTAAAAAGTTATAGATATTGCTATCAGCGACAAAAGATCTGCAGAAAAGTGCAAAGATTTACCTTTTACTCAGAAAACTCTAATAATACGTAAAGTAATTATTTAGTTAATAATTATATACAAGTTAAGGTCACCCAAAATTTAAAGGTTGATATTCCAAACAAGTCCAATTTTCGAAGCTGATGCTATCTAAATTCATAGCCAGATATAGCCAAATCTTATAGTATATAATTACGGGAACAGTAATTTTCAGAAAAATTATTTTAATTTATCTATTGACTACAAAGAGAATAAAAGCAGGTTATATTCGCGACAATTTTTTTATATTTTGTGTTTTAAAAATGGTGAAACTTTTCTTGGAGCTCTAGGAAAGTCGTATCTAATTTCTAATAATGACTACAAATTGTCAGGTAACTCAGATAAAAACTAAACATGTTTCTGGCTTATTTTGCCGAAAGCTCGCTCGCAGGCATTTCGTGGAATCAATTTCTACCAACTTATTTCAATTAATTTAATATTCAGTTTAACTAAGAAATTAATTTTTATTTGCCTGCCAGTAAATTTCTTTTAGAAGTCAAATTGCATTCGATTAAGTCATTCATCGAAATTCGATGTAATAAATAATCCTAAACATATATATAAAGACAACATGTTGACAATTGTTTCATACCGTGTATATATAATTAATGTTTTAAATCTATAGTGATTACATAAAGTTTAACTATATATATATATATATAATAAGACAAAATTCTCATAATAAATTGCAAGTTTCGTATTCGTGTATTGAAATATATAATATGAAACTAAAACTATAGTCCTGAAACTGGCACATTCGGCCAAAAAGAGCATTACGAATTCATTGGAAAACACTATTTTGTGGTTAGCCTTCGTTTTAGCAAGTTTTTAAAAAATTTGTATGTTTACGTTATATTTGATGAAACCTAGCCAGTTTATGCTGCAAACTAAAAAGTTCTATTTAATGCTTTACGAAGGCAATTTGCCTCGGTAAACAACAAATCTAGGGTAAATAAGCGACGCTGAAAACGTTGGAACACTCAGAATTGGTCTACGCCTTCAGGATATGCTTCGACCAAAGTGGCTTTTTTTCCCGATGAGTGGCTTTTTTCCCCGATTTTGGCTTTTTTCCCCAGGAAATAAATCACATAGTGCTCTCTATTGCTACTGCCCAGAGAAGTCATTAATACATGAAAATTATCCGTAGGGGTTGCCATTCTTCAAACTACAAGAATTTTCCCATAATTCCAAAAAATGAGTTCTACACGTCCAAAAGTTTGAAAAAATGGCGTTTTTTTCCCGATTGACTATATAGAAAATATTATTTTAGAAAGCTATTACAATGTTGTAGTAGCTACAAAAAAGCGAAAAATAGTGAAAATATTGTCCAAAACGTCAGAAAAATTTTTCGATTTTTGTAGTGTTAAAGAGCTGGTTCCGGTTCCGGTTTTTTAAAGCCAGTTCCGGTTCCGGTTCCGGTTTTTTGGAGTTCCGGTCGATCCCTAATATATATATTATGTATATAAAAATTGCTGATAACCTGATATCGACTTTGTACGTCCTGCACTGCTAAATCCAGGGCTCGCTGGTTGGCAGACTTTGTCAGGGTTCCTTTTCTGGTTTTCTTCTGCAAACGAATACTTTCTGACGCACGTTTCTTTATATCACTTCTATGTCGCTTATACCTGAAAAAATTTAAACAAAGTCAAGTGCAGAGTTACATAAGTCCAAGATTTATATGTTTACTTTAGTAAGAACGGGCATGGTTACCTCTTCCCATTTTTGGCGTTCCCCAGTCGGCCTCCTTCTCCCCCACTCAGCTGGCATTTTTTTAGCAGGGGGGGGGGTGCCCCCCACTTTCAAACCCCAAAAAATGCCAGTTCAGTGCGATATTTTATCAGGAGAGGGGAAGCCCCATCCCTCGAAATTTCACCCTCCCTGGATTTTGCGGTACCCAAATTTTCTCCAAACTAGCTGGCATTTATTTAGGGTTTTGAAAGTGGGGGGAGGGCTTCGCCCCCCTAGGGAGGGAGAAGTGTGGAGGGGGGCTTCCTAAATGGGGGGCGCCCGGGCTTTTTCCTACAGGGGGGTGGGTGGGGCGCCCCCCCAGACTTGGGTCGCCCCCTAGGATTCGGGCCTTCTTCCCCCCAGAACTTTTAAGTGCCCCGGAAAAATAGGGTTTTGAGGGTAAATTTTAAAAAATTTTTCCGGCGTCGCCGGATTTTTAGACATTTTTAAGCATTTTTTAGCTATTTTAAGCTTAAATTTAGGTTAAAAATAGTTCATATTTTAGCTCAGTAGCAAAAAATAGAGCTATTTTTTAAGCATTTTTCGAAAAAATTTTCTCCCCCCCAGAAATCCGTGCCCCCCCAGGCCTGGGGGGGGGGACAGCGCCCCAGAAAACCTCCCCCCAGAAATTTTTGCCTTGGAAAAAGCCAGGGGGGGGGCAGCCAAAAGTAAAATATACCCAAATTTTTTACGAAAAATTAGCAATTTAAGGTAAAAACGCAAAAAACCACTGTATTTAAGCTTAAAATGAGCTTATATATAAGTCCATTGATTAGCTAAAAATTGAGAAAGTTTTTGAAAATTTTACCTCAAAAACCTACTTTTTTGACACTTTTGGGCGACCCCCAAAAAAGTGGGTGGGGGCTTGCCGAAAATTGGGGGGGCTCCAAAAAGTGAAGGGGGAACCAAAAAGTGGGGGCCCCCACCCACCCCCTCCCCCACTAAAAAATGCCAGAATAGGCCAATTTTAAAACATTTTATGTTTATTATTTATGGTATATAATTTCTTTTTGGCTCCATTTTGCAAAACAACCGGACGCGGATGAGGAACCCTCTCCTGAAAATCACTGCGTAGATATATGGCTCAAATGGCGAATTTTAAGAGTGCTTGGTCGTTTTCAAACATTTTTCGACATATATATATACGTATATCCGGGATTTTTGGATCTAAGTCGTTTATTTCGGTATCTATTCTTCTAATAGAGGTGTATATATACACGTATTATTTCCCCGTTATCCGGCAGAATATATAAACATAGGTGTATATACCTTGAGAAAACGTTGGGGGAGGGGGTTGCCGAAATTAGGGTGGGTGGGGTCAGCCGTTTTGAGGTGGGGTGGGCTCCGGAAAGATCGAATTTGGGGGGGGGGTAAAAAATTTTCTGTTCAAAAATTCAGAAAAAATTCGCAAATTTGCTAAAAAAGCGTCATTTCCAACTAAAAATCAACAGTATATATGTCTTCATTTTTGCTCATTTTGTCGAAAAAACTAGGATTTTTTGCAAAAATTTCGAATTTTTCCAAAAAGTTTTCAAAAGTTTGAGGGTGGGGTCTGGCAAATTTGGATGGGTGGGGTCTGCCTCCAAAATTTCGAGGGTGGGGTCGGCCCTTTTCCATTTGGGGGGAGGGGTTCCCCCCCCACCCCAGGTACACCTATGTATATACGTAAATCAGGTCAATATAATAAACTCAAAAGAAGCTCCAAAACGAACACGTACTCTTTGGCATGGTCCTTTTCCAAAGTAGAAGCATGCTTTCTCCATTCATCCAAGCGATCCTGGAGCGGACTCGCGAGACAATCCACCACCGCAGCAGTGATCGTCTTCAGTCGGTTCTCAATGGATCGATGACGCATGGCTATACGAGTCAGAACAGTCCCGATGTCCCGAGTGGCACCCTTTCCACAGGTGGCTAAATCGGCCACTCGCTGCAGAGCATCCAGAAACAAATTTAACGACTGCAGTGTGGATTTAAGCTGATGCTGCAATTTCACAGCTTTCATACCAAAGTCTTCCCACACTGGGAAACCTTCCTTCAGATCATTAATGATGCTTTGAAACAGACCACCCAAGGCACTGCATTCCTTTTCCAAACTAGTGTCCATTTTAGGTGTTCTCTGGCAAGTAAATGAAGGATGCTAATCTAATATAAATTTCAAGACTCCATGCGCCATTACGTATTAATTTATATATGCCACATGTGCATTCCATTCACATAAATTTAATAGCCTCGTTACACGTCATACGTACATTATATACATTACACATTTAACTTCAGTCATAGGGACGCTTCAAACTTTCTGAAACAAAAGAAAAAAGTCAGGTACAGTAGAGTTAGCAAACAATGCTACAGGACATACGTAGATACCAGGCTACAGTTTGCCCCCTGTGAGACCCCAAGAGAACAGGGGTTTTTTCTAGGTAAAAATAAGCGGGGGGACGCCCCCCACTAGTGGTGGGAGGAGGTCCTAAAGTGGGGGAGGAATAAAATGGGCTAAAATTACAGTAAAAATAGCCTGTGCTCCACATACACTGCTATATATATGTGAGCCACTTTCTGTAAGATTAGACCAAACTAGACCCAATGTGGTATATAAGTCTATTTTTCGACCTTCATGAATTTCGCTCATTTTCACATATTTTGGAGGCTATGACAGTGGAATAATAATGCCGCAATCCGCATCTCAAAATTCCTTTCCTAGCGTCGAGCGGACCCCAAAGTTGGGGGTTCCGGCCAGTCATTAGTCCCTTCTACCCAGCACCACTCTAACTCAAATTGTGCGCGCTGTGCTGCATACAGCACATCCATGTTGTACTTCAATAATTATGACATATATGCCAACAAGTTTACGGCAAACAAATCATACTTGCTTGCCACCTATGGTTTCAATGGCACGATTTTTATGTCAGCTACCCTCAGCAACCATAAGTCAAATTTGTGGTTTATCCCTAAACTCCTTCCCAAAAAACGAAGGTCCAAATTTGATTGCATAATTATTGAGGACTATAGATCCTATAACAATGGTAAGAAGACTAGAATCTGAATCCAGGGGGAAAGTAGTTCAATTGGCCCTTCAAAGTTGCAAAATCGTCGATTTTGAGCCAAAAAAGCGATTAAGTCAATTTGCAAAGCCACAGCCGATTAACGTGAACGGATATTGAGCTAATATTTTGTAAAACATAAAGTAGGTACCATAGTCAATGTTTTGGCTTAGTTTCAGCCAAATTTGAAAACTTTCATTTTTTTCACTTTTTGTGCCCGAAAAGTGCCCATAACGGCCCCGAAAAGTCGAAAAAATGAAAGTTTTCAAATTTGGCTGAAACTAAGCCAAAACATTGACTATGGTACCTACTTTATGTTTTGCAAAATATTAGCTCAATATCCGTTCACGTTAATCGGCTGTGGCTTTGCAAAATTGACTTAATCGCTTTTTTGGCTCAAAATCGACGATTTTGCAACTTTGAAGGGCCAATTGAACTACTTTCCCCCTAGATTCAGATTCTAGTCTTCTTACCATTGTTATAGGATCTATAGTCCTCAATAATTATGCAATCAAATTTGGACCTTCGTTTTTTGGGAAGGAGTTTAGGGATAAAAACCACAAATTTGACTTATGGTTGCTGAGGGTAGCTGACATAAAAATCGTGCCATTGAAACCATAGGTGGCAAGCAAGTATGATTTGTTTGCCGTAAACTTGTTGGCATATAATGTCATAATTATTGAAGTACAACATGGATGTGCTGCATGCAGCACAACGCGCACAATTTGAGTTAGAGTGGTGCTGGGTAGAAGGGACTAGTGACTGGCCGGAACCCCCAACTTTGGGGTCCTGCTCAGAACGCTAGGAAAGGAATTTTGAGATGCGGATTGCGGCATTATTATTCCACTGTCATAGCCTCCAAAATATGTGAAAATGAGCGAAATTCATGAAGGTCGAAAAATAGACTTACCACTACGTGGTCGAACCTTCCAGAAAGTGACTCATATATATAATTAAACTTAAATGTGCTCAAAAATTAAGTTTTAGCACCAAAAAAGACCATTTTTGACCAAAAATTTCCGGCTAAGCCGGAAAATTGGTGAAAGTTTGACCAAAAATCCTAAAAATTTGGCATTTCCTGGCCACCTTAGGGTGAGTTGAGGGGAGAAGCCCAGAGAAGTGGGGAGGGGAACGAGTGGGGGGGAACCAAAAAGTGGGGGGAAACCCCCTCCCCACCCCAGGAGAGAACCGGCGCGCAGCCAGGAGGGGGGGGGGGCAAGGGGGTGTGGCATTGGGTTGCCCCCTGGAAATATTTATGACGCAGACAGCAGCAGTAGACTGCGTTAGGCCTAGAAATTGCTGAACATCAAAACAATTTAGAACTAAAATCCCAATTTTTTTCGCCTTCGGCGCGAATTATTGTTTCTTCGTAGCATAGGTGTAATTGGGGGGAGGTTTGGGGGGGGGTGACCCCCCAGCCGTTTTTACAAACCACCCCCAAAAAATTTTGGGGGCCCCCGGCCCCCCCCCCCCCCCATCTGGGGGGGGGGGGGTAGTCTCGCCCAAGGCGCGACAAATTGGCCAAAAATCGGGTATAGCCATGGGGTGAAAAAAACCCACCCCATTTTTGGGGGGAAAACCCACCCGCCTCCTGGGTCATGGGTTGGAGATATGAGCTCCAAAACATAGCAGCAGGAAGCGCGACTCCTTCTAACCTATGTACGCAAAGATCAAGTCATTTGGTTCACTCCTGCTTATTTTATGACATTTTGAAAATGACAACTACTTTTTGGTTCAACCATCCAAAAATTTACCAAAAGTTTGAACCGATGTAACTTTTGACTGGGTTGGGCTAGAAAAGTTTTGCAAATATCTGCAATGATGACAACTCCTCCTCTTTGCACACAGCCAAAATTAGACCGATCCGCTGTACCGTTAGTCTAGCACATTGCCAAACGTGGCGGGGGAAAAAACCCACTTTGGGGGGAAAACCCACCCAAATTTTTTTGAAAAATTTTTAACAACTCAACACGGAATCAATTACATAGAGACTATAGCACGGTATATACTATCGAGCACGCTGCGTCATCCTATGCGGTCAGATTCGGACAATTTTACTTACCTGACTAGCTAGGGGCTAAAACATAGTTTCACCAGGGGGGGGGGGGGTTTGGGGGTTACTCCCCCAAAATTTTCGACCAACTTTACCCCCTCCCAGATTTTTGGACTATCCCTCCCCCCACTTTTGGTTACCCCCTCCCGAACTCCCCCCAGCACTTTTTGGGGTCAAAAAAGTTAGCTAATTTTTTTGCTAAAAAATGGTTATTTTTGAAAAAGTTTTCTCAACTTTTGGCGTAACATTGGTTTAAAACGGTGAAAAAACGCCTAAAACGATAAAAACAAGCCTTGTTTCGACAAAAAAAGCGTTAAAATACAGAAAATTTTGCGTTTTTAGGCCATTTTTTGAATTTTCTGAGATCCGAATTTGGGCGGGGGTTTCGGGGGGGGGTACTCCCATCACATTTCGGGGGTCGACCACCAAATTTCCGAAGTTTACCCCCCCCAACCAAAATTTCCGGTGAAACTATGGGCCAAAAACCTTAAAAGTGCCATTTCGCAGCTGGAGGACTCAATACAGGTACAATTGTGGATTTTAACAGCCAATTCTACGTAAAAAAAACCATTCTCTACACGATAGAATAATAAGTTTTATCAAATTACATCATTTTTAGCATTTTTCAAAAATTGCCCTATGTTTATGTGTTAAACTTTATGAAACTCCGCCAATTGATGCAGCATTTTCAACGGCACATGAGATCTCAAAAAAAATCTACTTAGATCGGGTTTTTTGGTTCATACTAACTAAAAAAGGGTTGAATTTTACACTGGAAGTGTCAGAATTGCGATAGAACAATTTTAGACCTGTGAGGGGTGGGTTTATTTTTCCCCCCATTTAAGTTTATTTTCCCCCCCATTGGGTTTTTTTCCCCCAAAGTTATTACTTTTTGTATTATACTCGCTCTTAACGGTACAACTTAGAGAAGTGCAAGTAGGCTTAAAGAAAGTTCTAAGTACGCCAAGTACGATGGTATATAAAGTTCTCAGATAACCCTTATAATAAAAAGTTCCAGCCAAAATCCGAAAAATGTGGTTTTTCTCATGGCTATATATATATTTTTAGGTAAATTTTCAGAATATTTTTCAAAAATGTCCAAATTTTTTGGCTTAAAGTGAAATTGATTATTGTGCGGTGAAATACACGTTTTCAAAAGTTTTATGGACTTTTCTGACTCAATATTGAGCCCTATTTTGGAGTTAGAAAAACATGCTGGCAATCAAGTTTTCGAGTTTAAAGGCCTTGTCTAATGTTAAAATTTGTTAATGTTTGGATGTTTTTGGAATAAGAAATGTCAAAAGGAAAATGCGATTTTTGGCATAAACATTGAAAAAATTTTTTTGGGGGGAGGGGTCTGGGGTCTGGGGGTTTGGGGAGGTCTGGTGGCAGGGTCTGCCTCAAATTTTGGGGGAAGGTGTGGCTGGCGAAAAAAAAGGGGTGGGGGTTCTGAAAAAAGTAGGAGGGGGCCTAGAACACGAAAAAGGGGGAAGGGGTAGCGAAAAAGTCGATTTGGGGGGGAGGGGTAAGAAAAATTTTCTAGGGCTATCGGCGAAAATTTCGAAAAGTCGGTTTTCTCCCGTTAAAAAATTGAAAAATTTTTCTCAATTTACAGCTACTTTTAACGATTTTTAGCTTAATTAAGCGAATTCTAGCAATTTTTCGCTGATTTTTGGAATTTTTTGGAAAATTTCGAATTTTTAGCTAAAAATTTTCAAAAATTTAGTTTAGGTTCGGAAAATTTAGGTGAGGGTCTGAAAAAATCGATTTGGGGTAAGGGGTAGGAAAATATTTTTAGGGGTTGCCGACATAGGTGTATACCTTGAGTGGAAATGGTGAGGTGTGGGTAGCCGAAATTAGGGGTGGTGGGGTCAAGGGGTCAGCCGTTTTGAGGTGGGGGTGGTGTCCGGAAAAATCGAATTGGGGGGGGGGGGGTAAAAATTTTTTGGTCAAACAATTAGAAAAAATTCGCAAATTTGCTGAAAAAGCGTTATTTCCAACCAAAAATCAACAATATTTCTTCATTTTTGCTCATTTGTTAGAAAAATCCTGGGATTTTGCAAAAATTTCGAGTTTTTCCAAAAAAATTTTTGAATTTTTACTAATTTTGGAGGCAAAATTTTCAAAAATTTGCGGGTGGGGTCTAGCAAATTTGGGTGGGTGGGGTCTAGCAAATTTTGGCCATTTGGGGGAAATTGCCCCAAAAATGTCGAGGGTGGGTCGGCACTTTCCCATTTATAGTGCGGGCCCCCCCCCCTTTAAACGGCTTAAAACGACTTAACCTAAGCCGTTTAAGTAGCCCCCCTTTCACAAAAACTAGCTACTTAAACTTTAAGTAAAGTGGCGTTTCACAAATATTGGTCTACTTAAACGGCTTAAAGTTTAAGTCGCTCAGAGAGCAATACGTAACTGAACGAAGTACGAT
>JASAND010015534.1:0-20621 GCA_030248195.1 Trissonchulus latispiculum
TACGTTTAGTACACAGCGATGAAAGAGTTTCATACTCTTATTCTATATTTATACTCTTGCCCATACCAAATTAGGCTGGTCAAGCTTAGTTGTTGGAGTTCGACTGGTCGATACTTAGTTCAACCAAGAGTACATCATATAAGAGTAAGATACTCTTGCAGTAGCATGTACATATCATGCTATGTATGTAAGTATGCTCGGTGCGTTAAGTCGGGACCCCCCCCGAAAGTCTCGGGGTGGGGGTCCCACTTAGCACTAATTACACGCTTTCATATAAGCGTGTGTCTGCTCGCTGATTGGCCCCTGAGCCTAAGGCTTATGGTAGGTAATTTATTAGTTATTTTAATTAATTATAACTTTAATCAGGTTAATGCAATTAAAACACTAATTCGACAACTTTGTTGCGTTTTTTCTGCTCTTTCCAATGATATAAAAATTGTTGCACATTACATTCCTTCGAATTTTTGTATTATGCAACAATTTTTATATCATTGGAAAGAGCAGAAGAAAAAATACACAACAAAGTTGTCGAATTAGTTTTTTAATTGCATTATAGTAATTAAATTTATAATTAATTAAAATAACTAATAAATTACCTACCATAAGCCTTAGGCTAATGGGCCAATCAGCGAGCGAACGCACGCCTGTCCCACAGCCTTTACTTCGTGTTAAGTCGGGATAAAACCCGAGACTTTCCTTCAAGAAAGTCCCGACTTAACAAAAATAACCAGTACCTAGCATGATTTGTACATGCTACTGTAAGAGTTTCTTATTCTTATATTATGTACTCTTGGTTCAACACATAAGCATCGCATATGCTAAAATAGACCTGAATGGCCTACAATCTGAAATATTAAGTCACAATAAGTCGCGTCTGTCTATAAGTCGCGTCGCGTCTAAAATATAACCTACCGTATATGGCTTGAGCCAAGACGGATCTTGACGAAAGAATACAACAACAAAAATCGTTTATTTGGCCAGTCATAGCAGATATATACGTACATATACGACATATATGTGATGACATACATATACGACAGACACGAAAAATACGACATATATGACAGTGAGCTTCAAAAGTACGCACAAGGTGAACGGCCAAATTGGTAACACACAAGAGTCTGCATGCACCAGAATATATATAAGTACACGAGCAACTTACGTACAAAAACAGTTCATGAACAGAATTAACAAATATAATATAACTAGTCAAAGTCATACCTTAACAAGGAACTAAAATCAACAGAATCGAGATGTCTTTTAAAAACAAAAATGTTTGGTGCTGTAACAGCATGTTCGAGTGTTCCAAACAGATACCACCCGATTTGAAAAGAAAGTGCTTTCTACAATCAGCCGAGACTTAAAAATTTGTAATTTAGGAATTGCTATCTTGTACTGGGGTCTGCTGCATAAGTAAAAAATTCTGCAGAATCCTACATTATCATACTGGTGAATAATCTTGTACGTTTGAACAAGATCAGCTTTTAAGTATGCGACAATCTAAAGATTCCAGTCCAGTCAGCTACCAAACGGTCCTTGTAAGAAAAATCTTTAATTTCTGGTATTCTTTTAGTAAATCGTCTCTGAACCCGTTTCCACTTTTGCAATGTCTTTTTTAAGGTGAGGAGACCATACACAGGAACAGTACTCTAAGATAGGTCTAACGTAGATTGTAAACATGGCGGCTAAAAGCTGCACATCGCGGCAGCAGAAAGTTTTAAATGTTATGGCCATTTTTTGATATGCTTTAGCACAAATTTTGTCGCATTGAGATGAAAATTTCGAGATCTAGCACTAATGTTAACTTCCAGATCTTTTACCATGTTAGTTTTCGGTATAGTGCAGCCCATCGATATCAAAATCATTAACAATATGCGATTCCCCAATTTAAAAGCAAACTTTTCTGAGGCAATATTCAGGTACAAGAATGGGTTACACTGGTGGCTAGCTGGCTCACGGGCTGGCGTGGACCGCGCAAGTGGGGACAGCTGTGGAGAATCGCCGAGATGAAAGTCCTGAAATGTATATACCAACTTATTAGCATCATAGAATATTTATTGTCTGTCGTCTTATCTCGCCACCACTCCACATTCAACATTTTATGTTTTCGATCTCATTGAGTTCTAGTATATATGTATCATAAAATATGCCAATTTCCCGAAATTAGGTGTTCTTGAATGAAAAGAATGAATGATCAGGGGAGCGGAAAGATTTATGTTTTCGATTATGCTGAAACTGTTGCGTTACAAAGTCCACTTTTTCGAAAACAAGGTGAAGGTTAGGTGATGAATTCAAAACTAAAAATTTAAAACGTTTGAAACTTTGAAAAATTTCAAAGTTTAGGTTGGTAAGGGGATGAAAAATTATGTAGTCGACTTTGCTGAATATAGGAGTTTTCTGAGACCCAGATTTGAAATCTATTTTTCGATTCAGCCTTTCGTTCACTTGTTCACGTTGTTGTTGTTGCTAAAATGTTAAGCTTAAAATTTTAGTTTATATCTAGCTGGATCGAAAAAACTGTTTCCAAATTTGTACTCAGCAACCCAGAAAGTGTATACAGCTTTGAAGCAAAATTGCAGACAAAAAATTTTTTGGTTCTCCTTGGTCCCCCTCAGAAAACTTAAAGTGTCAAAACTTTTAAAATTTAATTGCAGATGGATCAGAAATGTATGTATTAGAATGCATCCAGGGGTGTATCCAGGGTTTTAAAAAAGGAGGGGGGCTCGAGCCTAATTTTTCTTCAAAAATGGCCATATTCGGGCAAAAAATAGCTAAAAATTTCAAAAGTCTTCCGAAAATGGGGGGGTTTCGGACCCCCTGGACCACCCCCTTGGATACGCCCCAGAATGCATCCATATCAGATTTCATCTAAATCGGATAAGTACTGCGAAAGTTGCGCACAGGTGTGCGTCTGCCTTATTATAACCTTAAGGGTCTTGTCTCGATTAAGCCCGGTTCACACTGCACAAGGTTTAAGGTTTATGGTTTAAGGTTTAAGGTTTAAGGTTTAATGAAGCCGAGTTAAAATATTTTAACTTTGTATTTAGGTTTAAGCTTCCTATGTATTGCATATAGAAGGTTTAGTTAATAATTTCAGTTGTATACATTGTAGAATTCCTTATGTATTCACAGAACTAAAATTTTTTAAAATCATTGAAGATTTGAATGCACACTGTCTGATATAAGAAGCCACGTGATATTCAGACATTCCTTAATCCTTGCTTAAACCTTAAACCCTAAGCTTTAAACCCTAAACCTTAAACCTTAAACTTTAAACCTTAAACCTCAAACCTTGCAGTGTGACCCGGGCTTTATTCACAAAATCCTTAAAAATTGACCAAATTAGGTAACATTTGGTGGACTTTTTGTGCTTTTCCCCCAAACCCTAACTTTTGATATTTTTGACCAATAACCATGAAATTTAGTGTGGCAGCATACTAGAGGCTGACGAATTCAAAAACTCAAAAATTATAAAATTTTAAAATTTTTAAAATTTTTTAAAAATTTTTAATTTTAGTTTGATAAAAGGGATAGGTAAAAGATAAAGGGATCAAGGAGAACAGAATATTTTTACAATTTTGCTGAAAACTGAAAACTTGCATGCGGGGATTTCGTGGGGCGCTGAGCACGAATCCGAATCCGTGTTTCGATTCAGCTTTTTGTTAGCTCAGTATAAGCTAAAGTTGTAAGCTTAACATGCAAGCTTATGCTGAGCTAACGAATTGCTGAATCGAAAAAGGGATTTCGGATTCGTGCTCAGCGCCCCAGAAAACCCCTGTATGCAAGTTTTCAGCAACAGTTTTTTAAAAAAGTTTTGGTTCCCCTTGCCCCTCGCCCTTGCCCCTTACCAAACTAAAATTTTAAATTTTTTCAGTTTTTTTTAAAATTTTTAATTTTTGAATTCATCAGCCTCCAGTACGCATCCATACAAAATTTAAAAGTTATTGGTAAAGAAATCAAAGTTTAGGGCTGAGGGGGAAAGCACAAAAGATCAAGTTCGGTAAGGGCGTGCTTTCGACCATACTGAGTTCAAATATTGCAATATTTTCCGATTTTACGGAATTCGATTTTTTCGATTGGCAAGGGTTTCGATTTGATTTCCACTAATCTGAGGTCCGTTTGTCGCTTCGAGTTGATGTATTAGCTTGATTAGCTCAAGATGAGCTAAAGTTGTAAGCTGATGATGTAAGCTTATACTACAAAGAATGCTAACAAAAATGGAATCGAAAAAAATTCAGATTGGTGTTTTGCAGCCACGAAAACCACTATATATACGAGACAAAACGGATCTCTTTAACTTTATCCCCCCGAGAACCCCAATTAAACTTTATCCCCCCCAGAATTAAAACCTGCCTAAAAGCACTAATTCAGTGTCACATTGTGTTTTATTGCATTATTTCTTGTATGGCTTCATATTGGAGGCTGATGAA
The DNA here is from genome assembly GCA_030248195.1 of Trissonchulus latispiculum. Taxonomy (NCBI): domain Eukaryota; kingdom Metazoa; phylum Nematoda; class Enoplea; order Enoplida; family Ironidae; genus Trissonchulus; species Trissonchulus latispiculum. Next base: position 4,431 of record JASAND010015534.1, read on the forward strand.
TTAAAAAAATTTAAAATTTTAAAAAAAATTAATATTTTAAGTTTTAGTTTGGTCAGGGGGGACCAAGGGGAAACGATTAATTTTTTGAAAAAACATTTGCTGAAAACTTGCATACAGGGGTTTTCGGTGGCGCTGAGCACGAATCTGACATCCGTTTTTCAATTCAGCTTTTCGTTAGCTCACTTTAGGCTAATCTTGTAAGCTTAACATGTAAGCTTATATATACTGAGCTAACGAAACGAAATGACTTTATTCAAATTGTGTTCATCTTCTGATGGAACAACTTCTTACGACTACTAAAAGGACGCCAAGTACACATTGTTTCCCTTTTATACAAATTTTGATTGCCGACCCCACTTTAACTTTATCCCCCCCAAACTAGTTGGGGGGGATAAAGTTAAAGAGATCCGACAAAACACCATGTCCGTCCTCAACGCACAAGAAAACCCTGCATGTAAGTTTCAACAAAATCGAGGGCAAAATGTTTGATCCTCTTACGATTTTAATCTTTTAAAATTTCAAAGGTATAGGAAATAATCAAAAAGTTAGGGTTGGGGAAAAGAAAAGCGTTAGATGTATATACTCAATTGGCACTTTTCGACATTAGAATTGAGTTTGCTACAAATTGATACAGCAAACACTTTGATACCGCGTCTCAGTTTCAGTTAAAATTAGCTGTTTTTAATTGTTACTGATTTTAAAAGCATGTCAGCATGCTGAAAGATCCAAATTTTGTCCCACGCATTATAAGGACTTAAAGACAGAAAGATACAACTTTACAACACTCATAAATACAATTGAGTCGAATATATATGCTTGTTATTTCAAATTAAGATCTCACTTGATCCTGTTGACGACCAGCATTGCGTGACTGTGGAAGGGGCGTTGTTACTGATCCAGCACTGGTATTCGTGACGGAATGAATGCTTTGATCAGCAGCTTCCACGAATTCTTCTTCGGAGATAATCGTAGCCCTCTCCAAAGATCCATTTCTGTACCACTTAATGTTAGCTTCGATGTCTGGCTCCAGGTCAGTCATAGAAAACTGACTAAGAGTTTTGCCATCGCGAATAATGCTGACAATTTTGCTTTTAGGTATGTTCTTAGAATACTGAAGCTTCCCATTTTTTGACCTTTTGTGCCAACGCACATAAAATTTAGTATGGGGAGCCATTCAGTTGTAAAGATAAGGTCTGAAATGATAGCGTAATATTACAATAAATAGTTTTCAATCTCGATGATAGCAATGTATTACAATCAATTAAGGCGATAGGATGAACTAGCTTTATACATGTACGGACACTAACCTTGTATGAATATTACATAAGATTTGACCAAATATCTCTGTGCAGAGTAGGCCAACTTCAAAAAACTTTGTATCGTTTGAAAACTTGTAATTCTTACTACAAACTTGCTTATTTTAAACAAGTTTCCTTCAAAAATGAAATCGCTGCAGGGTCTTGTCTCGTTTACCCCCCCCCCCCAGTACTCAAAATCCTTAAAACTTGACCAAATGAGCTAAAATTTGGTGTGGGTATGTTTGCGACCACGCTGAGTTCAAATATCGCAAAATTTTTCGATTTCGCGAAATTCGAAATGTTTCGATTTCTAAGGGGGGACCAAGGGAAACCGAAAAATTTTTTGTGTTCGATTTTGTTGAAAAGATGTATATAGGGGTTTTCGGGGTCGTAGAACACGAATCTGGAGTCCGTTTTTCGTTTCAGCTTTTCGTTAGCTCAGTATAAGCTAAAGATTTAAGCTTAAGATGTAAGCTTATTCTGAGCTAACGAAAACCTGAAACGAAAAACGGACTCCAGATTCGTGTTCTACGACCCAGAAAACCATTATATACATCTTTTCAACAAAATTGAACACAAAAAATTTTTCGGTTTCCCTTGGTCCCCCCTTAGAAATCGAAAAATTTCGAATTTCGCGAAATCGAAAAATTTTGCTATATTCGAACTCAGTGTGGTCGAAAACATACCCACACCAAATTTTAGCTCATTTGGTCAAGTTTTAAGGATTTTGAGTACTGGGGGGGGGTAAACGAGACAAGACCCTCGCTGCAATCCCCTATATATACACAACTTTTCAGTAAAATCGAAGACAAAAAATTCTTCGTCTTCCCTTGGTCCTCCCTTAGAAATCGAAAAAATCTAATTTCGCTAAATTCGAAAATGAATTTTGATATAGTGGCATAATTAAGAAATTTTGCGGCATTTTTTCTATATATAAAGGTTTAATCAAATTTGCAGAGCTGTAGAATCCCAAATTTGAGTGAAAGATTTTGCCCCCGCGTCCATCTGTGTGAAACTGTTCGCGAATTTGAAGTTTATGTTTTGCGGCTAACATTTACAACTTTCACGAAAAAGGTCCGAAGAAGCACAATTTGACTGATTCAGTTGAAATTTGGTGGAGGCAGGTTTTCGGACCTGCTAATTTCAAAAATGCAAAAATTTTAAAATTTTTAAAAATATTAAGCTTAGAATTTTAAATCTAATGTAAGGGGGTCCAAGAGCAATCGAAATATTTTTTGAAAAAATTTTGCTGAAAACCTGCTTACAGGGGCTTTCTGGGGTGCTGATCACGAATCTGAAACTGGTTTTTAGATTCAGCTTTTCGTTGGCTCTGGATAAGCCTACACCTTAAGCTTAAAACTTTAGCTTATATTAAGCTAACGAAAAACTCAATGGAAAAACTGATTTCAGATTCGTGATCAGCGCCCCAGAAAACCCCTGTAAGCAAGCTTTCAGCATAATGTTTTCAAAAAACTTTTCGGTTCCCCTCACTAAACTAAAATTTTAAAATTTTTGCATTTTTGAAATCAGCACGTCCCGAAAACCGGCCCCAGTATAAGGATATTTGTTAAGGAGGGACCAAGGGGAACCGAAAAATTCTAAGCTAACGAAAAGCTGAATCGAAAAACCGATTTCAGATTCGTGATCAGCGCCTCAGAAAACCCCGGTCAGCAAGTTTTCAGCAAATTTTTTAAACATTTTTCGGTTTCCCTAAACTAAACTTTCGGTTTCCCTAAACGGTTCAAGCTAAAATTTTAAAATTTCTAAAATTTTTTTAATTTTAAACTTCTTGTATTTTTGAAATCAGCAGAAAACCTACCTCCACCAAACCTCAACTCAATCAGTCAAGTTGTGCTAATTCGTTAGTTCTGCAGAGCTGTGGGGAGATAATGGGAAAGATCCAAAATGTTAACAAGTTCAAGCGTAAAAAGCAACTGTCGTCAAAAATTTTGCTTAAAGTGCAATGTCCGGGGAATTTTCGGGTCATCCTAATTTCTTGATGCAAGCAATTAAAATTTAGAACTAAGGAACGAACAAAGTCTAAAATTCTAAATCCAATCCAATGAATATAAAATTATAAATTAAAATTTAGGAACTTTAACAAATCGTAAAACTTTAATGTGTTTTAAACTTTAGACCACATATTTGACTTAATTCCACAACGTTTAAAATCTGCGAGCATTATCTTGCAAACAATGCATCTTTTAGCACAAAGAAGATAGGCGTTAGATTCTAGCGCTTAGAATTTAGGCATTATTGTTTTGAAAGCTTGCCCAAATAAACAGCCAATCAGAATCCTGCTTGCGGCCAATGAAATCGTAGTGCTATCCAATAAACGTAAAGAATCTTCTTCGGTCGCTTATAGTTTAAGTCTGTTACGACAGAATTAGATACGTCATCTAGTTATGTTACGAGCATGGCTGGAAATCAATGGCATGACCTTGACTGACGAAGCTGATGAAAGGTTTAGGTTTGATCATGGCATTGAACTATTGAAGACAAACACACTTTATAAACTGCAAAACGTTTGATGCGAATAAGCCTAACTCAGTCAGCAAGAGCAGTTTCTTTTCTTTCGTTTCGTTTCTTCAGTACTTCGCTGTAAGCTTAAATCCCACTGACGAAACAACTTTTAGAGTTACAAGTTAATATATATCTGGTCTCTTAACGCTTAGTCTCTTATTTGGCACTATTTACCTGATCCCACATTGCAAGCTTTGTCAAATTCACAGAATACTTTCTCATAAATAATAGCATTGTTGTTTATTGACATCACTTCTGCAACTGTGACAAATCCAGAGTAACCTTCCACTGACGCCACACAAGGGAAGGGACCCCAAAACGAACTAACTCTTCATTTGATCGAAGTTTACCCGATGACCAAAAATCTGGTCTGATAACGTATAGGGTTTATATTTCTTTGAATACCCAAATATCTTGCAGTATTGTCAGCTAGATACAATCTCAACAAACTTTTGGCAATTGTGTGTTCATTAACTCTTCTCAGATTGGCAGCATCAAGAATACCTTTAATGGAACGTCGAGTCGTCAACCCGCTTTTACTTTTAAGCACGGATTTGCCTAGTGAATATACAATCCGTTACCTGCTGGATTCCCAAATTTCGGGGTGAATAATGTCCACAGATTTTAAGACGCTTCACTGATGTTTCAGAAAACCCCTTATCACCAGGCAGTAGAATTTTGAGTTTTCCCGAAATTTCCATAATACACCTACCCTTGCAAGCCATGATTGAAGCATAACTGGATCAACACGACGCATATCTGGTTAAAAACTGCATAAATGCTGCTAGTCTCTGAAGAGCATAGCAGAAATATATTTTTGATTTTAAAGTTAAACAAGAAATCTCCATCTAAAAACAGAAACCATAGATAATAAACGCTGGCATTACTTTTACTTTATTTTAAAAATATTCATTTTAATTAGGTTTTGAGAAGATTAACTTTTAGTTTTGCTGCAAATCAACCTAGAAAAGTCATCCAATGTTTTTGCATGTGCTCCATTTTGAAGTTTGAAAACAAGGTTTTAGACTGAACAGAACCCGCTTTTACTTAATTAATCCTAACAGCATTTTTATTACTCACTACCACATCAAATACAAACGAAAGAGTTCTACAGAAATTTTCTGTAGACTATTATTTTCGGTAACTTTCTTCTTTCGTTTTTGTCGTCGATTTCATTGGCTGCAAGCAGGATTCTGATTGGCTATTTAGTAGGGCGAGCTTCAAAACAATAATGCCTAAATTCTAAGCGCTAGAATCTAAAGCCTAACTTCTTAGTGCTAAAAGATGCATTGTTTGCAAGATAATGCACGCAGATTTTAAACATTATGGAATTAAGTCAAATATGTGGTCTAAAGTTTAAAACACATTAAAGTTTTACCATTTGTAAAAGTTCCTAAATTTTAATTTATAATTTTATATTCAGTGGTTTGAATTTAGAATTTTAGACTTTGTTCGTTCCTAAGTTCTAAATTTTAGCTGCTTGCATCAAGAAATTAGGATGACCCGAAAATTCCCCGGACAGTGCAAGTCCTCAACACATTCTTCGGACAGCCACTAGAACCTAAATGTATGATAATCTGTTATGACGACGACCATTTCCACGTAAATGCAATTGCAAAACCTGCTCTACAAACAACTACAAAAATACATAATTTGTCAAGAAAACATATTACTCCAAAAGCTACTGCATTTGTCTACCAAAATTTGTACAAGTAAGATGATAAAACAGTGAAATGGCAGACAATGGTATATGGAATGCGATAAATGTTAATTTCAAATTTGTTTTGCCAGTCCGGAATGCACACAACATAACACAGGCATGAGGTCAACGTATTAAAAGTAATGTGAGTGGGTCAAATGACAGTATGGTGCAATTATCAACAGGTCGTTAACATGTTAAGGTTTACCTTTCCAGTAAATTTCCCTCTCGAGACATTTTCGCATAGACATAATGTTTCCTTCATGGCACAACTGTACAACAAAAATCAATAGTTTCATCTTAGGTGTCTTTGTCTCAAACCATGGGTAAATTTCTGAAACCCATGGCAAATGTGTTTTTTCAATTTTATTTGATTCAAAGTAGTTTTAGCCATCTCTTTACCTGTTTTATTTTTGTTCTTATTCCTATGATAGTTCGGCCTGCGCAGTGCATGCCAGATTTAAATTTTGAGAAAACTTTTCCGAATTGCTCGAACTTGATATGGGCGCATTTGAGTTTGTGTTGATCTGAATCAAAATTTAAAATTACCAGTAAAATTTAGTGGTGTAGGCACATTAAAGTGGGATGAGGGCAGAGATCTTTCCAACTTAGTTCTGTGCATACTATGTAATAATGTTTAGACAACTTTGAAGACTGTTTTGGATTCAGCTTTTGAATAGCTATTTGTCTGAATTAATAATAAAAATTTCAGCTTACAGCAGTTAGCTAATTCCGAAAAAGCAAAGCAAGCAATCAAGCTAAAGTCGAGTCCAAAATGGAAAACTACTATCATCTGTCCAAAAAAAAATGCAAATACAACCTTTCCGCAAACCCTTAAATAAACCTATTCGTTTTACCCTTCAGCTATTCGAATCTAGCTGAATCAAAAACGGATCTTATATATTAGGATTACTCTTCTCCCCAATGCTTAAAATACTAAAAACTTGACCAACTGAGTTAAAATTTCAACGACCACGCTGTGTTCAAGTATATTGCAAGTTTTCAATTTTGATTCGGATCATGGGGCCTTTTCCAGATTACCCCCCACGTCTAAAATTTTTTAAACATAACCAATCGAGCTGAAATTTGGTATGGATATGTTTTCGACCATGCTGAGTTCAAATATCGCAAAATTTTTTTGATTTCGATTCGTAAGGGGAGACCAGGGGAAACCGACAAATGTTTTGTCTTCGACTTTGCTGAACAGTTGCATACATGTAGGAATTTCTGGGCCACAGAAAATGATTCTGAAGTCCAGTTCTAGATTCAGCTTTTCATTAGCTTGATATAGGCTTATGTTGTAAGCTTAAGTTGTAAGCTTACACTGAGCTGACGAGAAGCTGAATCGAAAAATGGACTTCAGATTCATGTTCTGCGGACCAGAGAGCCCCTATACAACAACTTTACAGCAAAGTCGAAGACTGGTTTCCCCTTGGTCTCCGAAAAATCGAAAAAATCAAATTTTGGGAAATCGCAAGCTTTTGCGATATTTGAACTCAGCTTGGTCGAAAACATACCCATACCAAATTTTAGCTAGATCGGTATTAAAACTTTTAGCACGGGGGGGTAATCTGGAAAAGACCCGAATATTCCATCTTAAGCTTTCGAAAGCAGGACAACCAGGGATGGTCTTTCATAACCATACAAAGTTTGGGCGTAGGTGGAATCATCAAACTTCGCAGTATACTATTTTATTTCAGCTTTTCGATGCAGCTCACAGAGGAGGAGAAGTTTGTAATTAGGAGTTTATGGCTACAAGGGAAAGCAAAAAATGCCGTCGTTGTGAGCAAGAAATTGGAAAAGTACAATATTTTCAGACCTCCAAGAACTATAAGGAAATGGATTGCAAGGCTACGATTAACCGGAAACATGGGTAAGGAATTGTTTTCTTATTACGCACACACAGTACAGAAACCAGACTCACGCGTGCCTGCGTGCGTGCGCGCGCGCTTGTGTGTGTGTGTGTGTGTGTGTGTGTGTGTGTGTGTGTGTGTGTGTGTGTGTGTGTGTGTGTGTGTGTGTGTGTGTGTGTGTGTGTGTGTGTGTGTGTGTGTGTGTGTGTGTGTGTGTGTGTGTGTGTGTGTGTGTGTGTGCGTGCGTGCGTGCGTGCGTGCGTGCGTGCGTGCATGCATGCATGCATGCATGGGTGTGTGCTATATATATAATGAGTTGCTTCGAAAATGAGTTGCTTTGCTATGTCGGAGCCTTTGATCATTTATTGGTGAAAAGTGAAAACAGTAAATTTCTGAACTTCCCCGAAGGCAGTCAAATTAGGCAGCAATCGGTGTGTCTCGATTACCCCCCCCCACCACTCAAAATCCTTAAAACGTGACGAAATGAGCTAAAATTTGGTGTGGGTATGTTTTCGACCAAATGTTGTAAAATTTTTGGATTTCGCGAAATTTGTTTTTGAGATTTGAGGATTTTGCGTGGTGGGGGGATAATTGAGGTAAGTTCCCAATCGGTATCTACTTGGAACAGGCACAACTTTCGTAACAGGACTATTTTCCTAAAGCGCGGTCTTTTCAAGTTCACGAGAGTTACGATTTCAATTATGTTACATTTCATTTGGAGCCTTTATGCCTAAATAAATAACTGCCACAGATTGATTTCGAATTCAAATATTTTGTCTTGTTTTTGAAAACAGACTTCGTCATACATAATGTGTGAAAATGAAATGAATGTGTAATCGGTCTTAGGGGCCTTTTCGCGAATGGGTTAAACGAGTTAAAATTAACTCGATCCTTTTCGTGAATGGGTTAAACGAGTTAAAATTAACTCGCCGAGTTAAGCAGAGTTAAAATTTTTAACTCTACGCTCATTCGTGAAAAGAGTTAAAAATTAACTCTTTTAACTCTACTCTTTTCGTGAATGACACGCAGAGTTAAAAAGCTTCAGAGTTAAATTTAACTCTACCCTTTTCATGAATGGGTTAAATTTAACTCGTTTAATTCGCTCACGCTATTTTACATTGAATTTTAACCCGCGTCCCAGCACGGGGGTTAAACGAGTTAAAATCTTCTATGCTTTACATTGTTATTGCCACATTTTTCTAAGTCCAAAATAAGGTCAATATTGAGCCAGCCAGCCATAAAAATCAAGAATATTTTTTCATTTTTGCTCCTTTGTTCGAAAAAAATTTGGTTTTTTGCAAAAATTTCGAATTTTTCTAAAAAATTTCTAATTTTTACTAATTTTGAGGCAAAATTTTCAAAATTTTGAGGGTGGGGTCTGGCAAATTTGGGTGGGTGGGATCTGGGATTTGGCCATTTGGGGGTGGGGCCGGTCTCCAAAATTTCGAGGGTGGGGTCGGCACTTTTCCGTTTGGGGGGAGGGGTGGGGTAGGTACCCCCAGGTACACCTATGGTTAAAACCCCTGTCTAATGTCAAAATTACTTCATGGTTGAATGTTTTTGGCATTAGCAATGGCTGAAAATGCGATTTTTGATATAAAAATAGAAAAAATTTTGGGGGGGGTCTAAAAAGGGGGCTCCCCCCAAAATTCAGGGGGCGGGCCCCCCCCCAACACAAATCGTCATTACACCTATGCCCCCAATACACCTATGTTGTACACACATGCGCAGAAGTCAGGACCCCCGTCCAATACTAGCAGAGCCAACGCATAGCTACGAAACAATGACCGTCAAAACAATTAAAATTTTTAGTTTTTCCTAAAATATTTAAGAACAACTACTATATATAAAGTTATTAGTGCGTGACTCATTTATTACTATGTATGCCTGAAATGCTGGCAAAGTTTAAATGCTTGACTCAAAAGTGGGGCTGCACACCTCAATTTAGCAGTCCCACAACTGTTTTAAGCATTGCGAATTAATAATCGGTGTCTCAAATAAAATAACTCTTGTCTCATTTAGTCCTCACCATAAACTAACTGTCTCAATTAGTTTTAGCATTGACTCATAAAGTGGGGCTGCCAAGTTGAGGGAGGTCTTAAAATCACAGTTGGGATAGGAATCGATCCTGTAATTCTGTGGAGCATCACCAGTTTGCAATTGCAGCTAAGTTCGCGTAACATTAGTCTAGACGTCCTTTCAAAAGTCTAAAGGTTCAAGATGTTTAAGTTTATAGTAATTTTCAATTTTATAATTTTACTTGCTTCTGTTATTCAAAGCAAAATTAGCCTTTTAATTAATCTACTTTTCGAGAAAAGTTGAGATTTCGATCGGTTGTAGTGTTCCGTTGTTTGGCTTTTCATGTGGCCAGCTCTCATACATACTTCAAATTTGCATTCATAAAGTACTGTCAAATATATAATTGGCAAAAAATAATTTCGAGTTTATTTATAACTATTATTAATTATTCTAATTTAATTAAATTTATTTAATTATTAGTTCCAATAATGCAGCATGTTTAAAACATTAGTTTTCCAACTATTTTGATTTATTAACTACTTCATTGCTTAGTGAAAATAATAATTCAGCAGAATATTGGCAAATGCTGAAGTAATTTTGAAGCAATATGAACCAACCAATAAAACTACGTATTGCGCTTTCATTGGTTGGATTATCGTGTTATATTTAAAGCTTTACTATGCGCGCAAAACGTGGCAATAACAATGTAAAGCATAGAAGATTTTAACTCGTTTAACCCCCGTGCTGGGACGCGGGTTAAAATTCAATGTAAAATAACGTGAGCGAATTAAAACGGGATTAAAATTTAACCCATTCATGAAAAGGGTAGGTAAATTTAACTCTGAAGCTTTTTAACTCTGCGTGTCATTCACGAAAAGAGTAGAGTTAAAAGAGTTAATTTTTAACTCTTTTCACGAATAAAGACGTGAGTTAAAGAGTACCGCTCATATCGGCGAGTTAATTTTAACTCGTTTAACCCATTCACGAAAAGGATCAACGAGTTAATTTTAACTCGTTTTGCTTATTCGCGAAAAGGCCCCTAAGACCGATTACATTCATTTCATTTTCACATTATATATGACGAAATCTGTTTTTCAAAACAAGATTAAAAAATATTCGAAAATCAATCTGTGGCAGTTATTTGATTTAGGCATAGAAATCCAATAAAAATGTAGCCTCATTAGAAATGTAATATAATGGAAACGAAAAGACACCTTTAGAAATAGTCATGTTACAGATTTCAAGTAGATTACCGATTGGGGACTTACCTCAATTATCCCCCACCACGCAAAATCCTCAAATCTCAAAAACAAATTTCGCGAAATCCAAAATTTTGCAACATTTGGTCGAAAACACCCCACACCAAATTTTAGCTCGATTTCATCACGTTGCGCGAGTGGTGGGGGGGGGTATCGAGAGACGCACCGATTGCTGCTGGTGACTGCCTTCGGGAAATTCGGAAATTTACTGTTTTCACTTTTGCCAATAGATGATGAGCTCCGACATAGCAAAGCAACTTTCATTTTCAGCATTACTATATATAGCACACACCCATGCACTCACATGCATGCATGCGCGCACACACGCACACACACACGCACACACACACACACACAAACACACACACACACACACACACACACACACACACACACACACACACACACACACACACACACACACACACACACACACACACACACACACACACACACACACACACACACACAAGCACGCGCACACACGAACACGCATTGATATTTCTGTACACTGTATCAGTGCTACCGTGAAAACAATTTCCTTGCCACTATTTCCGGTTAATCATAACCCCATTTCCTTGCAGTTCTTGGAGGTCTGAAAATATTGTACTTTTTTCCGAGCACTGCTCACAACGACGAGCATTTTGCTCACTGTAGCCATAAACTCCTGAGTTACAAACTATACTCTCACCCTCTGTGAGCTGCATCGAAAAGCTGAAACAAAGTCGGTACCGAGTTTGATGATTTCCACCTACGCCAAAACTTCGGCCGTGGGATCCTGGTTGTCACAAGCTCGAAAGCTAAGATGGGTGTCCGTTCTGGCACCGAATTACCCCGTCGTGCTACAAAAGTTTAATACCGATCTATTTGGTATGGTATGTTTTCGACCAAGCTGAGTTTGATATCACTTAAAAGCATGATTTCCCAAAATTTGATTTTTCGATTTTTCGAGACGAAACCAGTCTTCGACTTTGCTGTAAAGTTGTTCTTCTCGAAGACTCTGGTCGCAGAACATGGTATCTGGTCCATTTTTCTGATTCAGCTTCTCGTCGGTTTCAGTGTAAGCACGGCTTAAGCAGCGTAAACTGTCAACGTGGCAAATCTAGAACTGAACTTCAAGCAGAAATTCTACATGTATGCAACTGTTGGCAAGTGGACAAAACATTGTCGGTTTGCCGATTATTCCCTTGCAGGCTCGAGCATCAAAAAAATTTGCGTGAACTCAGCATGGTCGAAAACATATCCATACCAAAATTTTTCAGCTCGACAATTCCATGTTTAAAAAGTGAAGTATGGAAAGGCCCCATGATCCGAATCCAGGAAAACTTTACAGTACGCAATTTTTAACGTGTCTGAAATTTTTAGCAGTTGTCAAGTTTTAGTATTTTAAGCATTGGGGAAATTGTCTAATATAAGATCCGTTTTTGATTTCAATAGGTGAAAAGAGAATAGATTTTGACCCCAGGAGTTTGCGGAGAAGATTGCTGTTGCATTTTTGGACGAGATATTAATTTCCATTTTGGAGCTCGACAACTTGATTGCTTGCTGCTTTTTCGGAATTAGCCAACACTGTAAGCTGAAAATTTACATTCAAATAGCTATTCAAAAGCTGAATCAAAGCAGATATTTCCAAAGTAACAAACATTATTACGCAAACATGCGCAGAACTGATGGGTCTCTGCCCTCATCCCATACACCCAAAATTTGCGCGGTGACACGAGGAGTACGATTCAGATCAACAAATAAGCGTAGTAGTTCGGCAATTCGGAGAGTTTTTCTCAAAATCTGGCATGCACCGAAACCCGAGATATCATAGGAATAGAACCAAAAAACAAAACAGGAAAAAGGATGGCTAAAACTACTTTGAATCAAATAAAGGTAAAGAAAAGCATTGCCATGGGTTCAGAAATTTACCGAGTTTGAACTAAGATTTAAGATGGGCTTTATTGATTTTTGACCTAACATTGTGCCATGAAAGAAACATTATGTCTGTAGAAATATTAAGCTCGAGGAAATTTGCACCCTGGAAGGCAAACTGGCGTATTGAGCACTGGTGCACCATGCATTGTTACTCACACTTTAATACATTGACACATGCCTAGAAACTGTTATGAACTTGGCAAAACAAATTTGAAATTAACATTTATCTCGCCTGCCATTGTCTGCCATTTCTGACGTCATCTTACTGTACAAGTACGGTAGACAAATGCGAGCTTTGGAGTAATATGTTTTCTTGACAAATTATGTATTTTTGTAGTTGTAGAACATTTTCGATACATTACATTGAAATAGTCATCATCCTGTAAGGTACCCAATACGCATTTAGATTTAGTGGCTGTCGAAATTGTGTTGAAAAGCTTGCACTGTCGAAATTTCAGGTCTAAAATCTAATTTCTTGTGCAAGCAATAAGAATTTAGAACTTAGGAACAGACAAAAGTCTAAAATTCTAGAATTAAACCACTGAACAAAATTATAAATTAAAATTTAGGAACTTACAAATGGTAAAACTTTTATTAATGTTTTAAACTTTTAGACCCTGTTGACTTTGAATTCCATAATGTTTAAAATCTGCGTGCACGACATCTTGCAAACAATGCGTCTTTTAGCACTAAGTTAGGCTTTTAGACTACAGCAATTTAGGCATTATTATTTTGAAGCTCGCCCTACTAAATAGCCAATCAGAATCCTGCTTGCAGTAATGAAAATCGACGACAAAAACGAAGAGAAGAGAGATTACCGAAAATAATAGTCTACGAAAATTTCTGTAGAACTCTTTCGTTTGTATTTGATAATATTAGTGAGCAATAAAAATGCTGTTAGGATTAATTAAGTAGAAAGCGAGGTTCGTATTCAGTCTAAAACCCTTGTTTTCAAACTTCAAAAATGGAGCACGTGCAAAAACGTTGGATGACTTTCTAGGTTGATTTGCGGCAAAACCAAAAAAAGTTGTCTTCTCAAAACCTAATTAAAATGAATATTTTTAAAATAAAGTAAAAATGGCTATAAACATTTAAATATCTACAACAGACTTTCTGTTTTTAGATGGAATTTCTTGTTTAACTTTAAAATCAAAAATATATTTCTGCTATGCTCTTCGAAACTAGCAGCTTATGCATTTTTAACCAGATATGCGTCGTGTTATCCAGTTGCTCAAAAAACCAATCATGAAGCTGCAGAATGAGATATTGCTCGGAAATTTCCGGAAAACTCAAAATTCTACTGCCTGGTGATAAGGGTTTTCTGAAACATCAGTGAAGCATCTTAAAATCTGTGGACATTATTCACCCCGAAAATTTGGAATCCAACTTTTGGAATTGTAGATTGTAGTATATTCACCTAGGCAAATCCGTCTTAAAAGTAAAAGCGGGTTATTTTGACTTTTCGACGTTCCATTAAAGGTATTCTTGATGCTGCCAGTCTGAGAAAGTTAATGAACACACAATTGCCAAGTTTGTTGAGACCGTATCTAGCTGACAATACTGCAAGATATTTGGGTATTCAAAAGAATATAAACCCTATACTTTATCAGACCAATTTTTGTCATCAGAGTAAAATCGATCAAATGAAGAGTTAGTTTCGTTTTGGAAGTCCTTCCCACTGATGTGGCACGTGGAACTCTCTGGATTTGTCACAGTTGCAGAAGTGATTGTCAATAAATGCCTATATTATTTATGCAGAAAAGTATTCTGTGAATTTGATTAAGAAGCTTGTCAAGATGTGGAGATCGGACAAGTAGTTTGCCAAATAAAGAGACTAAGGCGTTAAGAGACCCGAGATTAACTTGTAACTCTAAAAGTTGTTTCGTCAGTGGGATTAGTAAGCAGCGAAGTACTGAAGAAACGTTTTAGAAACGAAAAGAAGAGTCATTGCTCTTGCTGACGGGAGTTAGCTATTCGCATCAAACGTTTTGCAGTTTGCCAAAGTGTGTTTGTTCTTCAATGGATTCAATGCCATGATCGAAACCTAAACCTTTCATCAACTTTCGTCGGTCAGATCATGCCATTGATTTCCAGCCATGCTTTTCCCATAACTGTAGAGTGACGTATCTGAAAATTCTGTCGTAACGGAGCCAAAACTATAAGCGGCCAGAAGAGCTCATTGCATTTGCTAGATTCCTTCTGCATTTCATTGGCCACTGATAGATTAAGATTCTGATAAGATGTTCCTTGGGCTTAGACAGCTTTCAAAACAATAATCTTACAAATATCTGCAGCAAAAATCTAACGCCTATCTTCTTTTCTGTGCTAAAAGATGCATTGCTTGCAAAAGATAATACTCACTTCCGTTGGAGCAAAAACGTTGTGGGATTAAGTCAAAATATGTGGTCTAAAGTTAAAAACACATTAAAGTTTTACGATTTGTTAAAGTTTCTAAATTTTTCTTAATTTATAATTTTTTATATTCGGTGGATTGGATTTAGAATTTTGGCACACATTGTTCAAGTTCCTTAGTTCTAAATTTTTCCAGCCGAAAACTTCGCATCAAAAATTTTGCTTGCACCCGAAAATTCCCGGACATTGCACACCGCTAAAATTTTTGACGATCCCAATTGCCGCACGCATGAATTTTGTTGGCGATATTTTTCCAGATCTCACCGATATTGTATCTCCCCCACACTGCAAGGACGAACGAATTTAGTCCAACTTGGCTAGATTGAGATTACAGATGAAGTGGAGGCACCTGCTGCTGATTTCAAAAATACAGCAAGTTTAAAATTAAAAAAATTTTCAGAAATTTTAAAATTTTTAGCTTGAACCGTTTAGAAACCGAAAGTTTAGTTTAGGAAACCGAAAAATGTTCGAAAATTTGCTGAAAAATTTTTTAGCGACCGGGGTTTTCTGACCATATGATGCAAAAGTCTCGAAATCGGTTTTTCGATTCAGCTTTTTTCGTTAGCTTAGAATTTTTTTCGGTTCCCCCTGGTCCCTCCTTAACAAATAAAATCGCTATACTGGGGCCGGCTTTCAGGTACGATGCTGATTTCAAAAATGCAAAAATTTTAAAATTTTAGTTAATTTGTGAAAATTGAAAAATTTCGAAAAGTTTTTTGAAAACCGTACTGTACTGTAGAAAAAAAAACTTACAAGGGTTTTCTAGGGGCGCTGATCACGAATCTGAAATCAGTTTTTCCATTACGAGTTTTTCGTTAGCTTAATATAAGCTGAAGTTTTAAGCTTAAGGTGTAGGCTTATCCGGTCAGCAGAAAAAAGCTGAATCTAAAGACCGGTTTCCGGACACAAGTGATACAACACCCCAGAAAGCCCCTGTAAGCGGGTTTTCAGCAAAATTTTTTTCAAAAAATATTTCGGTGCTCTTGGACCCCCTTACATTAGATTTAAAATTCTAAACAATATTTTTTTAAAAATTTTGGAATTTTTGCATTTTTGAATTAACAAGTCGAAAACCTGCCTCCAGCAAATTTCAACTGAATTAGTCAAATTGATTTTTTCCATCGGGCCCTTTTTCGTGGAAAGGTTGTAAATGTTAGCCGCAAAATTTGCCAAACTTCAAATTCGCGATACCGAATTTGCAGATGTCT
>JASAND010015537.1:0-22220 GCA_030248195.1 Trissonchulus latispiculum
ATATTGAGTTTTCAGAGTCCCATCTTGCTGATTTTTTTGTTAATCTTATGATTTTTTTTGTGAAAACTGTTAACAAAAAATCATTAAACTTTGCCCACTGCAGCTTCAATTTCGGCAGGTTGTGGAGCAGCGAAACTGGGGTGGTTTGGTTTAGCCCAAATACGGGCGCTCAAGCGGATATCTCCAGCCGTCAAAAGGATGTAAAGATTTTCCGAAATTGTCGCTATTTTAGTATGTACAATTTTTACGCTAGTTAATTTTTTCTCTATTCATACTGTACTTGCCTGTTTTAATTTTCAATGTACCTCCATTGTCAGAGGGGAAAACAACGGTTTTTTTCGAAATGGGTACAGCTACCGCTTTCACAGACTGTGCCAAATTGGTGACGCGCTTTATATACCAGTTGTTTGCCTACTTATACCACCAGTATCAGCATTCGGTTGGGGTTAGCCCTTCCACAAAGTGGGGGTGGGGAAAAATTCTCGTTCCTACAACATTTAAAGGCATAAAACGCAATATCTAATTACAGTTACGGTATTATCCAATTAAACCTATAATGGGCCAACATTGCTAGAAATTACGAAATCTTATTTTTTGGTAATTTAATCATTTTTTGTGTTAAATTGCAAATATTACCATTTTTTAAAAAATATTAATTCGGCAAGAAATTGAGTGTTTTGTTTATGATGGATGGCAAAACGTTGGTCGTCCAACTATTTTCGGGGCGGAGTCTGTTCACACTTGCGAAACTTTCTGGAATGTCCACAGTCCGCGTCATCACACGTCAATGTTTGGCGGACTCTACCTTTACACTTCGGGAACATTTCGCCGCCAACTACCAGGGGCAAATCGCGAAAGCTCTTCGGCAAGCGGAAAATTGGGGTATAACAACAAATGAGTGTCAATTCAGTCGTTATTTGCTTAAATAAAAAAACGAAACTGCCAAAAAAAGCACCGTTGTTTCCTCCGGCAAAAAGTGGGGAAAATTGGCTCTTCAAATCGCGCATCTTGGAAAATCCGACTACGTTGGTATTGCCCACAAAACTTCTTCATGCAATGCTCCTGCACTATTACCAAGTTGGCAATCTTGGGAAAGTGTTCTGGAAAAATCCTTGGGTTTTTTGACAATTTTTGGTGTCAACTGTACGAGCAGCTCAATCGAGGAACGCGGCTACTTGAAAATATGATCTTAAAGCGGAGCCACATTTCAACTTTCATGTTTCAGATTTTTGTGGGACACCATCTTACCAGTCGAGCAGGGGTGAGCCGCCAATTTTTCCCACTTTGCCGGTGATGCTCTCTGACTATAATTATTATTACAATGCACTATTGCTTTCTATGGCAGTCTTCAATTTCTACATTTTTAAGGTAAAAACGTAGTTTTTCTAGTGGCAACAGTGATCTATAAAATAAAGTATTTGAATACGTATATATATATAACGCGTGAACAATGCAATAATCGCACAACCTACCAACAAAATTTGGATGCACTTGTTGATGGCCTAAAAATTTGAGTCAAGTTGAGAATCTAGCTTCTTGGCGACCAAAACCGAAATGTCTCTTCCGGAATTTATCCGGGATTTTTTGGGTGCCCAAAATTTTTTGCCAAAAATATAATTTTCAAAATTTTCTCGTTGTGAGAAGTTTCTAAAATAAATATATTTTTAGCCGAAACTCGGCAATTTTTCGGATGTTCTGGGTGCCGTGTATGAAAACATTTTTTGGCTCATTTTTGTAAATAAAAAAATTTTTTCCTCCTCGGGCAAAAATCCCCAAAATATAAATTCCCGCCCAGAGTACATACTGTAAACGAAATGAAACTACAGGACACAAGAAGAAAGTCGGCGCCTTGGAAAATACCTAGAAGTTGTTCTCGACGTCAGTTTCCGAAAAATTTTTAAAATTGTCAATGTTCTGGAACTTTGAACAATTCTCGCAGTTTGGCGAGAACGGGGTTTTTCGGGTACCAATTTTCCGGCAATTTTCAACACTTTTTTGCCCACTCAATTCTACAAGTTTTTTTTCCAGAAAATGCCGAAATTTTTAGATTTGTCAAAATTTCCATACTCGGAATTTTTGGTAAAAAATTCCATTTTGGTGCCAAAACTAATTTTTGAGCACCTTTTGCTTAGTTATAATAGTATGTAGAAAACAGGTTTTTTATACAGTAATTTATAGCACACTTCTCACTAGCGGGAAATTCACTTGCTTTTTTTGAAAAAACCACGTATTATTTAATCGTAATCTTTTGGGCGTAAAAACCGGAATTTTCATCGAATAGTAGCGGCCGAGCTCGGAAACTTTTTGAAAAACTAGTGATTTAAAGTAATGTTTTAGATTTTTTTTCTGATCTTTTGGTGTAAAATCAGGGAATTTAAGTAAATAGTAGGGATCGAAGAAAGTATGAGCAGGAAAAGTGCGCGGCCAGTTTCGCCATCAGTCTTACTACAACATGTTGAGCGTCTCGTCTTTAGGCTACCGTCCAAGTTGGTTTTCCGGCAAGTTGTTAATGCAATTTTGTGAATATATAATACGGTAGGTAGTATTTGTCGTCACATCATTGAGCCGTCAAAATCTTTTTTCAGTTTTTCATAGTAAAACATTGTATCATAAAACTTGGAATACGGTACAAGGCAAGTCAATCGGAAAAAGCCACGTTTCGGGAAAATGACCGCCGTGCCTAACGGGTGAAGTTGCCGCCAGACATTTGGCGTGGTGGAATGGCTTTTAATTCAATAGGCCCACCACGCCGATTTTTAAGTTTTCTATCTCTCTATGTCAACAGCGGTCGACATTTTTTGAAAATTTTTGAAATTTTGTAATAAAATTCATTTTTGGTGGTCAATATGAGCATCTCGAATAATTTCTATTGCAACAGAACATGCCTGGTTTTTGCTCAGGTTGTCACAAGGTGGAGCTCGTTGTTCTGGGTAGGTGTGGCGCCTCCATGATTTTGGTCTCCAGGGTTGCGAGACCCATTAAGTGAGCAGTTTCCTGGCAGATAACTATGTTGAAAAATAATCAGCAACGTTTGCAGATTGGCCATGTCACGTTCAGTCGTTTTTACACCCACATTTTCATCCTGGAACTGGTACATTTGGCTTCACATTGGTGAATTCATTGGAAAACATTTGTGGGAGTTGTTTCAAACGTCTTTAAAAATTTGTATGTGTTTCCAATTTGGCAAAAGTTCTATTGCTTTGTGGGGTAATTTTGTCTGGCAAAATCAATGGAATCTAGGGTAAATGGGTGTTTAATGCTGAACACGTTGGAACACTCAGAGTTCAATCTTATTCAGAAGTACTCGATTTTTTTCCCGGATGAAGCTTTTCGATTTTGGCTTTTTTCCCCAGGAAATAAATCACATATATAGTGTACTTTTCAGCTACAGTACATCACATGAAAATACTGTAATGTTAATCTTCAAACTACAAATTTTCCCAATTCCAAAAATGTCCAAAAGTTTAAATGAGTAGTTTTTCCAAAAATTATATATATTAGAGCAGTGTAAATATTTTTGATTTGATTATTTAAGAAGACCATACATTAGAAAAATGCAGTTTAAAGAAATCAGTTTTAAGTTTTCTGAAGCAAAGATTTATATATAATATATATGCATGCATTCTTTTAAAAATGTCAGAAAAATTTAGTAATATGCAATTGTATCTTTCTAAATGTTCCAATTTAATTGCTACAAAATCCTCAGGTGTAATTGGGGCCTAAAGACATTTTTCCAAACCAATACCCCGTCTAACTGGGAATTTGTTTAAAGTGCATCTCATTATTTGGGAGCATGAAATACAGCTAATATTTTATGGATTTTATGACTACATGTTCCCAGTTTTGTAGTTAGAAACATATTGGCAACCGTTTTCAGCACCCCTGTCTAATGTTAAAATTAGTTAATGGTTTCTACAAAATGTGATATTGGGACACCTTTCCAGGGGGGAATGTGAAACGCATTTTTTGAGTGCAATAAATTTTTAGAGTTCAGAGAGACGAAATGATTGTACCAAAATTTTTTCACTTTTAAAAATTTGTCTGGCGATCTTTTGATCTACGGGCTCTAAGTCTGACATTCCAAGTTTGGCTCAGCCTAAGCCTATTCAGCCATGTCACAATATAGATTTAAAGTGTAGATTTTTTTCAGTGTTTCCCTGGTACCAGTTATTTTTTGGCATGGTGGGTACAGGTTTGGTCTGGGCCTAGAGTCTTGCAGCCTGTCTGCTTGGGTGTGAGGGGGCCCCAACCTGTCTCGTTACACCTATGTTCTTAATTTAACATAAACACCTTTAAGTGCACGGGCTCAGAAGGCCAAATTTTCAAACTCTTCCGGCTTAGGCTGGAAAAAATTTTGAAAATTTGGCCTTCTGAGCGATTACCTAAGGTGTTTATGTTAAACCAGTAGAGCATAGGTGTAACGGGGATTTGGGTTGGGGGGGCCCCCTCCGCCCAAACTTTGGGGGCAGGCCCCCTTTTTAGACCTCCCCCAAACCCCCCCCAAGACTCCCCCAAACCTCCCCCTAAAATTTTTTCCTATTTTTATGCCAAAAATGGCACTAGTCACCCAGGGGGGGGAATCCCAGACACTGAAAAATCAAATCTACACTTTAGGGGTATATCAGTGTCTATGTGTAACATGGCTGAGGCTTAGGCTTAGGCTGAGGCTTAGGCTTAGTGTCAGGCTGAGGCTAAGGCTTAGGCTTAGGGCCCTTTAACACGTAAAGATCAAAAAAAGGTCGCCGAACAAAATTTTTAAAAGTGAAAAATTTTGGTACCAATCGACTCGTCTCGTCGTCCTGAGCACAAAAACATAAAATTTATTGCATAAAAATGCGTTTCTGATTCCCCCCCTGGGTGACTTGATCCCCAAAAATCGCATTTTCAGCCATTGCTAATGCGAAAAAACATCCAACCATTAACTAATTTTAACATTAGACAGGGGTTTTAAACTCGAAAACTTGGTTGCCAACATGTTTCTAACTACAAAATAGGGTCAATATTGAGTCATAAAGTCCATAAAACTATTGAAAACTTGTATTTCATGTAAATAATGAACACTTTAAGCCAAAAATTCCCCCCCAGTTGGGGACTGGGGTGGGGGGGCCCGAGGGCCCCCAAACATTTTTGGGGGTGGTTTGGAAAAATGGCTGGGGGGGGGTCACCCCCCCCCCCCCAAACCTCCCCCCAATTACACCTATGCAGTAGAGGTTTTGTATAATGCACCTTTTTATGACAATTGGTCGAAATTTAACGAATTAGAATTAGAAGTAAAGGACTTTGAGGTTCCGAAGGAATTTAGAAAGATACAATTGCGCCTTATAAATTTTTTTCTACAGAAACATTTTTAAAGAATCACGTAGTATATATATATAAATCTTTGCTTCAGAAACTTAAAACTGATTTCTTTAAACTGCATTTTTCTAAGAAAATGTATGGTCTTCTTAAATAATCAAATCAAAAATATTTACACTGCTCCTAATATATATATATAGTCAATCGGGAAAAAACGCCATTTTTTCAAACTTTTGGACGTGTAGAACTCATTTTTTGGAATTATGGGAAAATTCTTGTAGTTTGAAGAATGGCAACCCCTACGGATTATTTTCATGTATTAATGACTTCTCTGGACTGTAGCAATAGAGAGTACTATATATGTGATTTATTTCCTGGGGAAAAAAGCCAAAATCGGGAAAAAAAGCCACTCATCGGGAAAAAAGCCACTTTGGTCGAAGCATATTCTGAAGGCGTAGACCAATTCTGAGTGTTCCAACGTGTTCAGCGTCGCTTATTTACCCTAGATTTGTTGTTTACCGAGGCAAATTGCCTTCGTAAAGCATTTAATAGAACTTTTTAGTTTGCAGCATAAACTGGCTAGGTTTCATCAAGTATAACGTAAACATACAAATTTTTTAAAAACTTGCTAAAACGAAGGCTAACCACAAAATAGTGTTTTCCAATGAATTCGCAATGCTCTTTTTGGCCAAATGTACCAGTTTCAGGATGAAATGTGGAGTGTAGCGGTCAAAACGACTGACGTGACATATTAGTCCAAAAGTTGCGCATTTCAGGGACTGTCCACCTACAAACGGTATTGCTTTGTAAAACTTGAATTGCTGATTATTTTCAACATAGTTATCATGCCAGAAATCCAGAAAAACTGCTCACTTATGGGTCTCGCAATCGACTGGCTTTTTTCCCGATGGGTCAAAATCATAGGGAAAAAAGCCACACCTACCCAGAGACAACGTGACACCTTGAACTGTTTGCAATAGTATGAGGACAAAGCCAGACATGTTCTCTCTTGATTGCAATAGAAATTATTCAGATAGCGCTATTGACACTAAAGTTATGAATTTTTGAAACATTACCGTTTCAAAATTTTCCAAAAAATGTCGACCCCGCTGTTGACTATAGAGGAGAGATAGAAAGCTAAAAATCGGCGTGTGGGCTTATATTGAGGTCGCCATTCTATACGCCAAATATTATGGCAACAGCTTCACCCGTTAGGCCACGGCGGTCGTGGCTTTTTTCCCGAAATTTTGACGTGGCTTTTTTTTCCGATTGACTATATACCTTAACCCTTATTCAAAGTTTTATATTCTAATGTTTTACCTATGTAAACGCTAAAATGACTTAGAGAGGATTTGACATTAATGATGTGACGACAAATATATATACTACCTATATTATATATTCACAAAATTAAAATGCTGAAGCTAACTGCGGAAAGCCAACGTTAGTGTGAACGATAGCCTAAAGACAAGACTTTAAGCTGAAATGAGTTATATATATACTATGTTGTAGTAAAATTTGGCAAAAACTGATGGCGGGCCTACTGGCCCGCGCAGGCCTCATACTTTTCCTACTTTTTCATACTTTTTCTTCAGTCCCTACTATTTACTTAAATTCCTGATTTTTACCAAAAGATCAGAAAAAATCTAAAACGTCCTTAAAATTACTTTAAATCACTAGTTTTCCAAAAAGTTTCAGGCTTTCGGCGCTACTATAGTTCGATGAAAGTCTTTGATTTTGCCCAAGAGCACGATTAAATAATACGTGGTTTTTTAGGCAAAAATAAGTGGGGGGACGCCCCCACCCCCACTAGTGGGGGGGAATAAAATGTGCTATAAATGCTAAAAATACTGTATAAAAAGCCTGTTTTCTACATATACTGTTATAACTAAGCTTAAAGGTGCTCAAAAATTAAGTTTTGGCACCAAAATAGACGATTTTTTACCAAAAATTTCCGGCGAAGCCGGAAAAATTTTGAAAATTTTGACCAAAAATCCTAAAAATTTGGCATTTTCTGGGCACCTTAGGGTGAGTGGGGGGGGGGGGGAGCCCAAAAAAGTGTTGAGGGGAACGAGTGGGGGGGGAGAGGTCGAGTGGGGGGAACCCAAAAAGTGGGGGGCACCCCCCCCCCCCCCAGTAAAAAAAACCCCAGTTATATATACTTTGAGAATTGTTTTGTTCGAAAGTTCAGGCCATTGACCTCAGTACCCAAAATTTTTCAGGGAAAAGCAAGGGCGGTCGAATAGCAGAGCTTGCCACATTTTCTTCTAGGTATTTTCAAAATATGCAGCTTCTTCTTGATTGTCCTGCTCGTTTACTCATTTCGTTTACAGTGTATAATGGGCAGGGTATATATTTTTTAGGGATTTTTGTGGGGGGGGGGGCTTCCCGCCCCCCCCCCCCCGCCCGGGCGGGGGAAGAAATTTTCGGGGGGGGGACGAGGTTTTTTACAAAAATGAGCCAAAAATGTTTTTCGTATTTTGCATGGTGAAGCGCTAAAAGTTATCAAAAATGCCAGGATTTCAGCTAAAAATAGCTATTTTAAGGAAAAAATCTCCTAACGGAAAATTTTTGAAAATTAGCATATTTTTGGCAAAAATTTGGGCACCCAAAAAATCCCGGAGGGGGAAGCAAAAATTCCGGAAGGGGCGGTTTCGAGGGGAAGCAGGGTTTTTTTGGTCGCCGAACTTTAGGCCAAATGGCCTCAACGACTCAAATTTTTTAGGCCATCAGCCAAAAAATTTAGGCCATCCAAATTTTGTTAATTTTTAGGTTGTGCGTTATTGTACGCATTGTTAAAATTACCGTTATCATGTATTCACGCGTTATATATATATATACGTATTCAAAAATCGCTGTTTAACAAAATCGCCATCGTCACTGTTTAACACACTAGAAAAACTACGTTTTTACCTTAAAATGGCAAAAACAGAACCTTGTTAGCATAGAAATAATAGTGCACGACAGTATTAATGAATTATAGTCAGAGGGGGGAAAAAGCATCACCGGCAAAGTGGGGGAAAAACAACGGCTCACCCTGCTCGACTGGTATAAGATAGTGATACAAAATCTAGTGCAAATGAAAGTTCAAGTCTTGTACTTTAAGATCATAATACAAATAACCGTTCCTGTCGATTGAGCCTTCGTGTGGCATGGGTCCGAAGTTGACACCCAAAAATTGTCCAAAAACCTAAGGATTTTTCAAATTTTCTAAGATTATGCCAACTTACTGGTAATAGTTACAGGAGTCATTTTGTGCATGAAGGGGTTTGTGGATGTGCTCTATAACGTGGGCTAGTCGGATTTTCGCTAGGTCACACGGTTGAGAAGTAGTGACAATCTTTTTTCCCCCACACTTTTTGCACCAGAGGGGGGGGGAAACAACGGTGCGCTTTTTTGCCGGCAGTTTCGTTTTTTTTTATTTAAGCAAAAATAACGACTAATTGTTTACTCATTTGAACTGTTATACCCCCCAATTGACCTTCCGCTGCCGAAAAGAGCCATATGACCTGCCCCTGTGGAGGAATGCTGGCAAATATTCCCAGGGGGGTAAATCATGCAGATAACAAGAAAATTAGAGTCCATAAACAATATTTGTGTGATATTATGAACTGTGGACATTCCAGAGAGTTTCACAAGTGTGGATATGCAAAAGACTCCACCCGAAGAAATGGATGACCCCTGAACACTTTTGTGCGATTTTGCCATCCATCATAAACAAAACACTCAATTTCTTGCGGGTCAATATTGCAAAATGGTGTATTTTATCATTGCAATTTAACACAAAAGGTGATTAAATTATAAATTACCAAAAAATAAGATTTTGTAGACCAAAAATCTTAATTTCCTAGCAATGTTGGCCCATTGCTAAGTTTGGCTTATACGATGGATAATACTAAGCCTGGCTGCCGGCAACGAGTTTTTAGAAGTAGATATTGCGTTTTATGCCTTTAAATGCCATTTATCTGCTGTTATGGTGGTATAGGAACGAAATTTGGTACCATCTTTTTCCCCACCCCCATCTTTTTCCCCCACTTGTGGGGGAAAAAGATGGTCTATATTGAGGCTAGCCTACTAGAAGTACAACCGAATGCTGATTTTACTGGTGGTATAGAAAGTACAGGCCAAGCCCTACATGCTGGTATATAAAGCGTCTGGCTAGCTACAGTCTGTAGCGAGTAATAACCTTATTTCGAAAATCGTTGTTTTTCCCCCTCTGACTATAATGAATTTTTATTGAAAATTAAAACAGGTAGGAGCATACGAGTATGAGCCAAAGAAAGAAAAAATTAAACTAATAGAAATAAAGGTAAACTACATACTAAAATAGCATTTCTTCGATGAAATCTTTATCAAAATTTGGTTTTTTGGCTGGAACTTTCGCAAAACTAAACCAAATCGATTACTTTGAGCACCCGTGGATAGGTCTTGGGCTAAGCTTTAAACCACCCCAGTTTCGCTGCTCTACAACCTGCCAGTAAGTTGCAGTAGGCGAAAGTTTGTGATTTTTTTTGTTAACGGTTTCACAAAAAAATCACTCGTTAACAAAAAAATCAGTGGCGGATCGGATCCCAGAGAGCAGCTAGCAATGTTTTCTCATCAGTTTTGGATAGAGCGCATTAAATAACGTATTTAGAACCCAAAACCACCAACCTATAGTCTAGCAAACTTAAACTGGACCAAAAGAGTGAATTTTGTGGAGAGTTTATTGTTCAAGTTAAGTATGACAATGAATATATTTTCTGAAAGCTCAGAAATCAGAGATTTCAAAAATTTTAAAAAATTCTAAAATTTTAGAATTTCAAATTTCAGAAAATTTAGAAACTGTAGGAAAAGAAAAAATATACAAAAACTAGTCGAGTTTGGTATTATATACATACATGCGCAAGGGGTGTACTCAGGGTGTACCAGGTACACCCTAATTTCTGGGGGGACCGCGCAGTGCGCAAGCAAAATCAGGGGGACCGCGCAGTGCTAGCAAAGCGAGCGCAGTTCATGATGTCAAAATTGCGTAATTTAGATGGAATTATTATGAATGATTCAGAAAAACCTAACAAAAATTCTGTCGTCTGTTTTAACGACACTGGCAAGCAGATTACAATGTGCGAACTGAGTGCAAAAGGAGTGAGAAATAGAAGACAGTGCTGCATATTTGCTGTTATATATTTTGAAAATGTCGTGATCGTTCCTATTCTACCTATACCTTGCCTCGTCTCGCCAGCCCCCCCCCCTCCCGTTGGGCAATGGGGTACCGCGCAAAATAATTTCTGGTACACCCTGTGAAGGGAGACCTTGCCCATGTATGATTATATAAATGAAAGGTCTCGTTCAGGAGAACGCGAATATGTATCAATCATGCGGATTTTGAGCGGCACGTGGTTCCAGCGGGCCCATATCCCGAAAAATAAAAGTTGCTCCAATCGCTACAAGTTTGGGCTCATTTGAAAGCCCTCATCACGCTGAGTAAAAGTTATAATTGGGTCATCGCTCAAAAATGCTGTCTGCGAAAGTTACTCCTCTTTAAACGCCAAAAATGGGTAGTTTTAACACTTTTCGAGGGTTTAACCCAGGCTAGCGAAAGCTGTGAGCTGAATCAAGTCAAGCCAGTGCGCTACATTTTGCGTCTCATCATTATGCACAACTATATACGTAAAAATTGCAGCTTTGGATCTTCATGCATGCGTAAGATATATAAGCTAATTTAAACAAACTTCAAAGGAACCGACACGGCGGCTTCTTTGAAGTTTGTTCAAATTAGTTTATCTTACGCATGCATGAAGATCCAAAGCTGCAATTTTTACGTAGTTATGTATAATGATGAGACGCAAAATGTAGCGCACTAACTTTTACTCAGCGTGATGAGAGCTTTCAAAGGAGCCCAAGTTTGTAGCGATTGGAGCAACTTTTATTTTTCGGGATATGGGCCCGCTGGAACCACGTGCCGCCCCAAATCCGCGTGATTGATACATATTCGCGTTCTCCTGAACGAGACCTTTCATTTGATACCAAACTCGACTAGTTTTTGTATATTTTTCTTTTCCTACAGTTTCTAAAATTTCTGAGCTTTCAGAAAATATATACATTGTCATACTTTTCTTGAATAATAAACTCTCCACAAAATTCACTCTTTTGGTCCAGTTTAAGTTTGCTAGACTTTAGTGTTCCAACTCGACCAACTGACCCCGCCGAAGTGTGGTCACTGATCAGGGTTTTTTTTTTGGTTTCACGATTTGCGCCAATGCTGCGTCAGGAAAAATTTTATTGCGTCAGGAACTGGAGTCACTGCGTCAAAAATAAAATTTATTTTTAAACAATTTAATAAGTATTTTAAACATTATTTAACTGTTTAACAAATATTTAACTTATCAATACACATCATTAAACACATTTTCCACCTGTTTTTCAAATTTTGCATCATTAAAGCCGACTTTAATGTGTGAAGTATTAAGATCTAGACAAAGAACCAACACGGGGTCTGGGGGCAAGTGTGCCCCCCAGAAGTTGAAGAATTTTTTGCAATTAAGACTCTCCCAGGAATTAATTTAGAGCATGTTCGCGACCAGTTGATGCGGTATTAAGTAGGACCGGTAATTGTAATATCGAATGTATTTTTAAGTGCTACATCTGCAAGACTTGCAAGCTGTTGCCGCTGCTGCCGCCGCTGCAGGCCCGCACACAGGATTTTGAAAAGCGGGGGTGCAAGGTAAAACGCAAGGGGGGTCTGGGGGGCGAAGCCCCCCAGAAGTTGAAAAATTTTTTCAATTTTGCCCAAAATCAGTACATTGGACGTTTATTTCTAGAACAAAGTGAATTATCGCGCCGACGGCGCGAAAATTTTTTAAAAATAGCTGTTTTTGCCGTAGAAATAGCAAAAATTTTATATTTTGTCATCACGAAAGGGGGGGTCTAGACTCCTTGAACCGTCCCCCCCCCCCCCGGGGTGCGGCCTTGGCTTACATGAGTCCTTATATTCAATGATTAAATAAATTATTAGTTTGTCAGTCATCTTAGCAATCAGCATCAAGTATATAAGAAGGCATATATGCGGGGGTCTGGGGGCGCAGCCCCCAGTAGAAAATTTTTAGAAATATCACGCTTGAAACACAATTTTTCCAGAAAGTTTGCACAATTTTCCCTCTAGTTGAAGTTGAAATCCAGCTGCGCCAGGCTTGCGTCAGGGCTAATTTCATTTGCGTCACACGAAAAAAATTTGCGCCATGACGCAGCCCCTGACGCAAAAAAAAACTATGTCACTGATGGCCCCCGGCTGGGTCTAGTATGAAGTCTGGTGGCTATAAAATGCCGTTTTAAAGGCTAAAATGTTGTTTTTTCGTGTTTGTGAGTGATTATAACTTATTTCCAGCTGTTTTGGCAAAGAAACTTAGGACTTCTTATGTTGGTGGTATATGACCCACGGTCACGTGACCCTTGCCGGACCCTTCCGGACCCTCCAGGTACCAACTCAGGGTATTTTTTATGGATTTTTTTCGGGGGGGGGGGCTTCCCGGAGGGCCCCCCCGGGCCCGGGGGGAGAAGATTTTTTGGTAAAAATGAGCCAAAAATTGCTATTTTTTGGCGTATTTTTCACGTGGAAGCGCAAAAAGTTCTCAAAAATACCAGGATTTATGCCAAAAATACCTATTTTTAGGTAAAAATCTCCGGCGAAGCTGGAAAATTTTTGAAAATTTGACCATTTTTGGAAAAAATGTAGACCTCATTAAGGGGGAAGACCAAAATCCCGGGGGAGGGCGATTTCGGGGTGGGGAAGGTCAATTTCGGTGGGGGGCGCCCCCCCCCCCCTGTAAAAAATAACCCTGCAACTGGGAAGTCAGAAGTGCCTACAAACGTGTCCTAGGGGGTTTTCTAGTGCGCAGAATTTAAATCTGGCATTAGTTTTTGGGTAACTGTAGTCTACTACTGACTTCTAGAATCACGTTTACCGTCGGACGGTTCAGGCCAGGCTGATTATCAGGTTGGACTCCCAGAAGTGTCAGGCAACCTCAAAAACAACGGCTATAAGGGTTTTCGAGGTCGCTGAGCTCGAATTTGGCGTTAGCTTTGCTCTAGCGGCTGTTCTGAGGTCAGTAACAAAATATGAAAGTGATTTTTTATTTGTTAAAATTTTAACAAAAAATTCACCCACCCCAGGACGGCTCAGAGGTCCGACCGGGAACTTCTATATATGTATCGATAGCGCACACGCACAGTCAGGACATGTCATATGTACAGTATATATGGGTTGTCTAGGGTTTTCCCTTAGTAAACAGCAGCCGAAATTCGAACTTCGGTCATGAACGTTTTGGGTACCTTCACTTAAAGGTCTGCCATGAACGCATGGAGAGGGCCTAGGGGCTCAAACTCACAGGCTGTAATGTCGAGATGTGTGGCTATCATCACGCAAAAAATTGGGTCTCTGTGAGTCAGGGTGGGGTGATTTTTTTTGTTAAAATTTCGGGTGATTTTTTTGTTAACCTTGCTATAATAGTAAATAAAATTATAACTTGAATGTGTATTAAGTGCAAATAGACAATGCAACTTGCTGGCGGTTGGCGCAGCCCAGAAATACAAGGGAAAATGTATAAATTCGCGCCGAAGGCGCGAAAAATTTTTTAGAAAATTGTTGTTTTTACTTAAAAATCAATAAAATTTAACTGGGTTTTCTTCGAAAAATTTAGGCCAAATGGCCTCAACGGCCAAAATTCTTTAGGCTATGGCCTAAGAAAACGTTGAGGGGAAGGCATTTTCGGGGGGGAGATACTAGATAATAGACGAAAGAAAGAAGGTTTGCTTGCTCGCTCGCTTCGCTCACACTGCGCGGCGCGGTCCCCCCAGGAATTTAGGGTGTACCTGGTACACCCTCAGTACAACCCTTGCGCATGTATGCTATGTATAGCCATGGGGGAAGCCCACATTTTCGGATTTTGGCTGGAACTTTTTTTATTATAAGGGCTAGATAGATGAGAACTTTATATACCATCGTACTTGGCGTACTTAGCACTTCTCTAGGTTGTACTGCTAGGCCGGTATAATGCAAAATGTAGTGAGGGAAAGACCCAGTGGGGGAAAAACCCCAAATGGGGGGAACCCACCCCTCACAGGTCTCAGAAATTGTCGTAGCGCTATTCTGACACTTCCGGTGTCCTAGGGGGTTTTCCAGGGCGCCGAATTCAAATCTGGCATTAGTTTTTGGGTAACTGTAGTCTACTACTGACTTCTAGAATCACGTTTACCGTCGGACGGTTCAGGCCAGGCTGGTTATCAGGTTGGACTCCCAGAAGTGTCAGGCAACCTCAAAGACAACGGCTATAAGGGTTTTCGAGGTCGCTGAGCTCGAATTTGGCGTTAGTTTTGCTCTAGCGGCTGTTCTGAGGTCAGTAACAAAATATGAAAGTGATTTTTTATTTGTTAAAATTTTAACAAAAAAATTCACCCACCCCAGGACGGCTCAGAGGTCCGACCGGGAACTTCTATATATGTATCGATAGCGCACAGCACTGTTGTTTTTTGTGTTTTTATTGTTATTTGTTTTATTGTTATTTTATTTGTATTTGTTTTATTGTTATTATTTTATTTTTGTTTTATTTTTTATTTTATTTTTTATTTAAGCGCTATTCTGACACTTCCGATGTCCTAGGGGGTTTTCCAGGGCGCCGAATTCAAATCTGGCATTAGTTTTTAGGTAACTATGGGCTAATACTGACTTCTGAGATCTCGTTAACCGTCGAACGGTTCAGGCCCGGCTGGTTACCAGGCTGGACTACCAGAAGTGCCAGGCAACCTCAAAAACAACGTATATAAGGGTTTTCGAGGTCGCTGAGCTCGAATTTGACCTTAGTTTTGTTCTAGCTGCTGTTCTGACTTCAGTAACAAAACATAAAAATGATTTTTATTTGTTGAAATTTTAACAAAAAAAATCACCCACCCCAGCACGGCTCAGAGGTCCGACTGGGAACTTCTATATGTATCGATAGCCCACAGTCAGGACATGTCACATGCACAATATGGGTTGCCTAGGGTTTTCCCTTAGTAAATAGCAGTCGAAATTCGAACTTCGGTCATGAACGTTTTTGAGGTCACTTTTGGGTATATACTAGGGATGCACCGGTGCCTGGCCTGGTCAGGCCCCGGTACCGTCCGGGGCCAAAAATTAGCAGAATTTTGTAAATTTTTGCATTTTTTGACCAAAATTTTAAATTTTCGAAAGTCAAAAAGTGTTACAAATAGTTTCTTTTCCAACCGATATGAATGAAAACAACGATAGTAACGTTTGTATATCAAAAAATATCGCAAAATTTAAATTTTCAAGAAAATTTTAGAAAATTTTCGATTGGGACCCCCAATTTCCAGGCCCCGACCCCGGCCCCGGCTCCGGTAGTGGCGGCCTCGGTGCATCTCTAGTATACGTATACCCTCACTTAAAGATCTGACC
The DNA here is from genome assembly GCA_030248195.1 of Trissonchulus latispiculum. NCBI lineage: Eukaryota > Metazoa > Nematoda > Enoplea > Enoplida > Ironidae > Trissonchulus > Trissonchulus latispiculum. The sequence goes on from JASAND010015537.1 coordinate 15,725, forward strand.
TGAACGCGTAGAGAGTGCCTAGGGGCTGAAACTGACAGGCTGTAGTGTCGAGATGTGTGGCTATCACCATGCAAAAATTTGGGTCTCTGCGACTTTCCTGTGAGTCAGGGTAGGGTGATTTTTTTTGTTAAAATTTCGGGTGATTTTTTTGTTAAGCTTGCTATAATTTTTGATAAAACTTTAGTCTATCGTGTAGAGAATGGTTTTTACGCTCGCGAATATGGGTTGTTCAGCGAAGCTGGTCCATATTAGTGCGCTTTTAACCTAGTCCTCTGTGTCATTTACAACCTGCCCCTCCCATATTAACGTTTTAAAACCTAGTCCTCTGTCCATTTACAACCTAGTAAATCAAAGTAAATTAAAGTAAAGTCACCCATATTGCATTTTTCATGCTCCATTGGAGCATTTTTATTCTTGTGGTTTTTTTATGCTCACGTTGGCTGTTAAAATCCACAATTGGACCTGTCCTGGGTGGGTCCTCCAGTACCGAAGTGTCACTTTCAGGGTTTTTGGCCCCTAGCTAGCCAGGGAAGCAAAATTATCCAAATCTGACAACATGGGATGATGCAGCGTCCTCGATAGTACCGTGCTATAGTGTCGAATTGCTTTTCTGTTTGGTTGTTGAAAATTTTTTCAAAAAAATTTCAAATAAATTCCCCCCCCCAAGTGGGTTTTTCCCCGCCACATTTGGCAATGTGCCAGACCAACGGTGCATCGGATCGATCTAATTTTTGCTGTGTGCAAAGAGAAAGACCACCTGTCATCATTGCAGATATTCGCAAAACTTTTCTGGCCCAACCCAGTCAAAAGGTACATCGGTTCAAACCTTTGCAAAATGTTGGCATGGTTGGACCAATAAAGTAGGTGTCATTTTCAAAATGTCATAAAATGAGCAGGAGTGAACCAAATTACTTGATCGTTGCACACGTAGGTAAGAAAGAGTCGCGCTTTCTGCTGCTATGTTTTGGAGCCAGCTCCAACCCTTGGTCCAGGACAGGAGGCGGGTGGGTTTCCCCCCATGGCTATACTAGGTCATTTTTAGCTATGGCATATACACGTATATATATATATATATATATATTATTGCCACGTTCACTCCATGCAAGCTTGCGATTTTCTAGATTAACTATCACATTGTGACTAAATTTAATTGTTGATTTTTGTGACTTCAATACGTTTTTAATGGCTGGACGATACGAGATGGTACAGGAACCTGCGCCATTAGAAATAATGGACGCTGACGATTCTGTATACCATCCAGATCAGTCGATCCCAGAAATTTCATCATCAGTTCGTAGTTTGGAGCCTTTGGTCAGTGGTCCGATTACTCTTCGTATGATCTTTTATGATCCCAGATGGAGTCCCCGTCAACAACGTTGCTGCCTGATATCTGCTGTACTCATGGCATTAGCCTTGTTCGTTCTACTGATTTCTTTACTGGTCGGTTTGGGTCGCGTCATAACCTACATTGACTATGTTGAGCACATCAAATCGACTGGCCTTCAGATTGTGCCAGCTCTTCGTCAACATTCCATCAATATCTACTATTGTCGGGCCCCCGACGATTGTCCGATGAATGAGACCATTCAGCAGTCTATTGATATGATTGAAAACTCACTGGAGGAGTATAATCCCGACAAGCATCCTGGTTTGGTCACTTGTGCCGAGGGCTATACCCCCACAAAGCAGCAGGTGTGTCACTTTAGGCTGGAAAGTTTGGGTTCCAATTGTACTCGGGAGAAGCATTATGGTTACTACACTGGTCGACCGTGTGTTCTTTTTAAGATGCGAAACACTGGGGATTGGGGTCCTATCTTGACTGACTACTTCATGGACACTTTGCGCCAGCAATACGGCAATGACACTGTAGATCGTCGTGCTATGAGCAATCATTTTCTCCCGATCTTTTGTGGTATGCGGAGTGGATATGGTGGACCGACTGGGTTCAATTATTCTGTCTGGCCCACTGGAGGGTTTGATGTGAGGTTTTTCCCAGTTCGCGCTGAGGGCGATCCTCTGTTTCAGCCTCCTGCAGTTATGGTACAGGTTCAGGACCCCTACAAATATCCACAGCCAGTTACCATTACATGTCGCATCAAAGCAGGAAACCTGGACTATTTAGAGGGCGTTCATGAGATTTCATACGATCTAATTTTGCCAGAACAGAATGACCGGCGTCTCATGTTTGAAGAAATAGGATAAAGCCCTATGCAGGTTGTCTATCTTCGTACATTGTAACTGGCATTGGTCCTAAAAATCGGAACAAACGGTGAAATGAGTCACATTTTGTTCTGTGACGTGTCAATTAAATTTTGTTATTTTTGTTTATATATACGTATGCAATAGGCAGTCTTGACCGTATCTATGCGTTTATACGTGTATCTTTCAGGGTGGGGTTTTTCCAAGAACTTGTACCAAAAATATAGTACTACCAAGAGATGTGTGTACTAACTTTGGTCGTTTATAGCGGATTAATCTTTGGAGTAAACCCCGACAATGAAAAGATTTTTAGAATCCTCAGGAATCCGACATGTCGAAGTTCCGGGCTTCGTTTACGGAAAATCTAAAATTTTTATTTTTTCACCCAATCTTTTTTGCAGTCAAAATTTTGTTTCCACGATTGAATAGAATTGGTCCCGCTTGATGAGCTGCAAAATCTTGAAATAGAACCAACCTGCAGCAATGAGCCCAGTTCTCGGAATTAACGAAAAGCTTCTAGGCCAGAGTAAAATCTGTAATTCGTGAATTTTGGGAATATGGTGCACTTTCAGACACTGGTTCTATTATATACAAGATTTGTTCAGCTCAGCAAGAGCTTTGTACCCATATTGATTTGGGAAAATGTTTCAAATCCGATTTTCAGGAATTCCGGGAATTGAGTGCATTTCCAAGAGGCAGGGATGGGCATCGGAAAAAACTACAGGAAAAAACGGTTTTTTTCCGTTTTTTTCTTTTTTTTCCGCAGGCTTCGGAAAAATACTCACGAGTTTTTTCCGAAAAGTTGAAAAATTTCTGAAAAATTAGCAGTAAAATTGGAAATTTTTGGGAAAATTTTTAAATTTTTCCGAAAAAAATCTAGAAATTCTTTAAAATCGCCTGTATTTATAGTTTATCGCATGAAAATACGTTTAAAAGCTTAAATTCATTAAAATTTGCTCAATTTTGGCACTCCAGAAACAGTTTGAAACCTTCAGTCATATCGGAAAATGCTGGAAAAAACCGGAAAAAACTAGTTTTTTCCGCAATAATTTTTTTCCGGAAAAAACCCAACCCTGCCAAAAGGTTGTTCTATTACAAGAGTTGTTCAGCTTGATAGGAGCTTTCGAGTCGACTGATACCTATCTTGTGGGTATTAAAGAAAATTTTCAAAATTCGGAATTTTGAAAACTCAGAATTCCAGAAAATGGGTACATTTTCGCGAAAAGTTTGTAAGAGTAAAAATACGCAGCGGGACCAACTCAATTCGATCGTGGAAACAAAATTTAGCTTGCGATAAAAATTGGTCGAAAAACTAAAAAGTTTAGATTTTCCGTAAACGAAACCCGGATTTTTGAAATGTCGGACCCTGAGGATTCTAATATATACACTTCAAGAAAATTTTTCCATTTTGCAGATAAATTTTCAATTTTTCTGTCAATTTTTCGGCAGGCTGTGAATGTCTATCATGCAACCAAGTCGCAATCTTCGTTTCAAAAATATTTCAGAGGACTTTTTGAAAAATATTTTACAATTTTTGAAATTTTTGTCAAATTGCTATTTTTTATTGTTTTTGCTGAAATGTACACGGATATCCGGATATTTTTCTCAAATCGGATATTATCCGAATATAAAAATTATCCGGACATCCAGTGCCCATCACTAATATATATTGTCGGGGTTTACTCCAAAGGTTAGTGTGCTATAAACGGCCAAAGTTTGCACACACCTTTTTTGTCGTACTACAATTATTTGGGGTTTTCCGGTTTTTTCAATATTTTTCTTTTCTGCTTTTTATATATCTGCAGTGGCTTCAAGTTTTCCGGTCAGATTATTCCCGAAAAGCTGCACAGAAATGGAAAAGCTTTATACATGCGTAATGTTCAAATATGCGAGCCATTGTATTTGCGTGCGTATATATATATCTACGTCTTCGTTCAGGAACAACGATGAATCCAATAGATATGGTGTCGTTGTATATATATATACGTATTATATTTGATTTGTTTTATACATAACTGATGAAGTGAATCAGTGACACCCTGTACGAACGAATGGAAGTGGATTCATGGACCCCATCAATTGGAGATCACCATACACAAGTGTCCCCTGGCATCCATCTGGTGAATTCGCAATCCCCAGCTTGTCACAGACCTGTGCTGCACTGATGTTGTAGGTATGCCTGCATGTAGCTCCTAAGCTGACGACCCCGGAAACAACAACAGTATAAACTATTAAACTGCACTTAACTGTACTGTGCTTAAAATAGCTAAAAATTGCTTAAAATGTCTAAAAAATCAGCAGCGCCGGAAAAATTTGTCTAAATAAACCCTCAAAACCCAATTTTTCCGAGCAGTTTAGTGTTCTGGGGACAGGCCCGAATCCTGGAGGATGGCGATTCTGGGGGGCTGAGTAGCTTACATTAAATGCTAAAAATGATGTGTAAATAGCCTGTTTTCCACAGACACTGCTATAACTATGCTTAAAAGTGCTCAAAAATCAAGTTTCAGCACCAAAAACGGCGATTTGTGATCAAAACTTTGACCATTGGGGGAGGTGCTGGAGTGGGGGGAACTCAAAACGTAGGAGGGGCGCCCCCCGCCCCCCCCCAGTAAAGTAAGCCCAGGTGTGCGGGATGCCCCCCCAAATCGTCCCTCACCCCAATAATCATTTTTGCCTAAAAACCCCGGCGAGTCAGCACCACATTGGTGGCCAGAATTTTCAAATGAAGTTTTTGCAATTGATTTAATTGGTCGATCAACAACATTTTGTTCGTTTCAGCGTACTCAGGATTTTATATGCAGTGTTTTAATTTGACTTGTTGATGTTATTGTGTGAATTTAATTCTGGAAGTGTAATATGATGCTTCTTGATAAAGCAGCTTAGAAATATATGCACCTTTTTGATGCACTGTACCTGGACTGAGTTTATTTATAATTTAAATTTAAAAAAGGTAGTTAGTGTTTAGTTACGTATGGCAGGAAAAAATTGCAAAAGGTTTTTAGGGCTTTGTGTAAAATTTTCTCTGAAAATTGGAGTGTAGACGAAAACGTATCCATTATTGCCCATCACCAATATTATAACGCGCTGTACATATTGTATTGGTTTCCCTTAATTTATTTTGTTTTCTGGATCATGTATAAATAGACGGATGTACTTATTTTCGTGAAGTGTGATAGTTGTATTGTTTTTTCATATTTTTGTACGTATGTATTCAAGTCCCATATATTGGTAGGAAGAATAAATCTGTGTTGTGGTTTATTTGCAACTATATGCTTTCTGGGCATTTTCTAGGCAGAAGAATGATGGAGGCGGCGTTGTCCTATCAACGGGGCGATTTCACTCTGTCTCAAAATTGGTTCCGATTCAAACATTTAAATTTATTTTCGTCAGTGGCATAGATAGGTCTCTGCTTTGGGGAGGGTGCATCATTGGCAAGTCATGGGGGGCTTGGGGACAGAAACTCCACCCCCCCCGGCAATTGAGATTTTTTAAAACTTAAACATGAGCAAATGTCGAAAACTTTCGTTCTTTTTAACAACAAAGTTGAGCAGTTTTTTCTGATTTGCACCAAAAACAGCTACAGAATCTTTAATTCTTAAAAAATTAGTAAAGCTGAGAAATTTCTTCCGATTATCACCAAAAACGTTCATTCTTAATAAATCTGAAAGTTTTTAAGATTTTCACCCTAAACGGCTACAGAAACATTTTTAAGTAACAAAGTTAAGGGGCGGGTCGCTTTGGGTCAAAATCGATAGTCACGGAGTTATGTAGATCATTTTCACCCACAATATAGGTACATATGTTCTCAAAAAAAAGATAAAACATCAATTTGGAAAAACTTGAAAATCACTGTGATTTGCCCTCCAAGGTCATGTTGGAGACAGAACAGCAGCGAAATTTAGGTCAACTAATATGGCAAACTAATTTTGTGGGATGGCTAATATTCTAATGCTCAAACGACTCCGATAGGCGTTCACAGTACAATCTTCAATTGTGAACTGAGCCTTTTTTCAGCTAACTGTGCCCTCAAACTTTAACTTGCTCTAACTTTCAGATACTACATTTCAGACACATAGTTCTATTGGAAACGTTGTTCAGCTCATCAGTAGCTATCGAATGATACCCAATTTGTTTATATGTTGGAAATTTCAAAAATTGACTTGTGACCTATAAGAGATTAAAGGAGTCGACGCAGGGGAAAAGTTCTACCTTGAAGCATTTGCCTTTTCCATAATGCCGGCAGGCATTGGGAGTTTTATGTGCCATTTCTGGTGACTTTCGAGTGGGTAACGAATAA
>JASAND010015538.1:0-74181 GCA_030248195.1 Trissonchulus latispiculum
CCGGTGTGACTCCTACTTCCTATTATTTGTATATGACATATCAAATCAGCTTCATTGCTGTCATCGGCATTTTAGCATAAACAGAACTGCAATCCTTCATATTTTTAGGTCAGAAGCAATAGGAGTTACGTATTATTGAGCGAATTCTTTAAGGCAAAGCACTGTTTGTTTTGTAGATTCTTGCTTGACTGCAGTGACTGAAAAGATCACCCGCCTAGTTTCAGATTACCTACATGCCGCGCTGTGACGTTGATAAAGTTCGCTGAAGTATACTTTTGCCCTGTGGGCAGCTTTTGTTTACTTATGAAAGCAGAAACAAAACAATATAATCGCATTAGTTAAGGCAGGGGTTCACGGAATTCTCAGTGAATGCTATACAGAAATTCAATCCCAGAGTAACGCTTCTTCTCAGAGCTGAAACTTCCCTGTCTGAAAGTCTACTTGACAACTGCCATCCTATCTAACTGACTAACTAGCACTTACTCTAGAACTGAGAACATTTTTGCCCAGCGTTTTAGCATACGCCGCTTGTCCAGTAGCTTGAAAGTTTTCCAATCAGATTTCTACGTCGTGACCATAAGATACGAACAATACGATCTACAAGAAGAAACGCACTACTTGAGTCAAGATTTTCAGTGACTTTGACCTCAGACATAGTTTGGAATGCAAAGGGTGGGCGGGTTCATACCGTTCAGTATGATCAGGAGAAGTAATTTATAATTTAATAATGGTATTATATATATATATATAAAATATATATATTATATATATAATTTAATAATGGTATTATAATAAGGATATCCAAACATATCTAAGACATCCGAGTATCGACGGTACTGGTCAAAGGTTACAGTTTAGTCCTGCTAATGCTTGCAAGAAATAATTGTGTTGACACGAGCCGTATACTTAACTTCATTTAGCTTTAGTTTTTTATTTATTGTACTAATTTTTAGCCTTAATTTTAGCGGTCTATTTTTTACAATCCACTTTGCGTCATTTACTATGCCAAATTCTAGTGATCCTGCTGAAACTAGTATTGACTATGATCAAGTGATCATAAACATACTGTATATGCTCACAGGCGGTACTGTGGTCTGCGCCAACCTTTGTGTCATCAGCACAGTTTTGTTGCATCGATTTCTGCGAGCCAGAAAGGAGCTGGTAATGATCAGTGCTCAGTGCTTCGGCGATTTTCTGTACGGATTTGGATTTCTGATCGGTGGAGCTAGAAGACTCTATCTCTTTGTGACCCATACTGACACTATCCGAGTTTCGCCGTGGCACTGCATGCACGCGGAGGCAGCCACATTTTTCTACCTGGTGGGCCCGCAGGCTAGTGCTCTTATGAACGTGTTCATCAGCATTGACCGCCTAACGGCTGTGACATTCATTCACTACTACGCAAGTCTAAGACTAAGCTACATGTTGATTGTTATCTGCTGTGTCTACGTGTATGCCCTGAGCAGCTATTTAGCCGGCTTTGTACTGTCATACATGATGCCTCGTGAAGAGTCTGTATTTCTACAGTGTCTCAGCACGTGGGCCTCAACCAAAGGGTATGCCGTCTACTACACCGCATTGATATCGACAGCTGAGGTGACGGGAGTTATACTGTATGTGGTTGTAATGTTGGTACTGAAGTACCGTACGGCCATGTCACATCCATCGATAAAGCACGCTCAGCACGTACGCCAAGCCAAGCTGACCAAAACCATCTCACTGGTAGCCTTGTCGACACTGATCTTCTATGTTCTACCATGGCTGACACACGCAGCTCTGAATGCTTTCGGTGTGAAGTTGGGCCGGGCCAGTCTAATATCACCGTTAATGTGGATCCTTATTCAGTCCAATAATGTTTCCAACGTTTTCATTTATCTGTGGAAACTGAGCGAAGTTCGAACTGCTCTCGCCAACCTGTTCCGGCTGAAGTGGTGTAAAATTAACATCGAAATTGTACCATTCAGCCAGATTGCTGCCCGGACAAATGAGCACCACATTGCGGCGCCGGCAAACATGCACACTCTCAGACGGGGAACTGTCAGTCGGGCAATTTTGGAGGAATCCCCTGAGCCTGTTGCCCTGGGCGGACATGATGATTTGCCGGCACTGTTTAAACATGTACAGAACATACATCACTATTAATAAAGTATGTGAAAGAGTGAAACTTGAAACACTGAACCTCCTTTAAAAGGGTAAACATTTCTGGTTTCCTGAATTTTCGCGTGCGGAAAATCAGAGAAATATCATATTTCTCTACCGGGAACGATGTATGGATTTGATGTTTTTTGAATTTTTGGTTGAACAGTAAAGCTGCTAGAAAACAGCACAGTCGGGTCTTCTTTGTCATCATCTGGAATTTATGGAAGCAATAATTACACAACCGTTAGTTGAATAAAAAGCACTCAGGTACTTGACGCTTAGAACCGTTTTCTTTAACCACTTGAAACGTCATGAGCTTGTTCATTCAATTACAGAAACTACAACCTAAACAGTTAAGAGTAAGTAGATGAATTGGGAAAAACTCACAAAGTTTACAAAGGTGTACTTTCTCCATCAGGTGAGGGCTTTTGGAAGCAGAAAGCATAAACGGGAATCTTTTTTCTTCTTGAGCAGAAGTACTCTACTTTTTGTCTAGAACGGCGAGTTCTATTGCGTTTGAAAGTGATATTTTTATGAAAAAGAGATTAAAATGAATTGATGGAACACAAAACACACATTTCAACACATCATTTACATTACTACTAATAAATCGAATTCGTGGGCGCTGCATTTAGTAAATGAAAACGAAAACCGGAATAACGAAATCATAACTGTATAGCACTATACATGCCTACCAGGGAGAGACTCGAAATAAAGCATGCATAATGTCATTGTCATTCGTAAAGGTGTAGCCTTCCACGGTTAAAGAATTTACAGTTGAGATCTTTACATCTAATTTACATCTAATTTACATCTTTACGTCTTTATCGTCGAAGCAAACTTGGCAGTATTAGAATTTCAATTAGAATGATCACCGAGTAATATCGATAGGTTGCTGCAGAAATAGTCTGCTTGTTATCCCTCTAACTCACAGTGACCAGCTTAATTTCATCAAGCGAATATGGATTGCTCGGACCGGTTGTGCCCATACTAAGCCGCCCACAACCTGCTCTGTTCGAACCTAGTCCCACATTAAGCATTTTCAAAACTAGTCCTCTCTTGATTTTGTAATCTCACCATCAGCCCCTATATTACTTCTTCATGCTCCGAACCAGAATTTTTATTGCTTGTTTATACCCTAACTTTAACAAAAACAAAATCCATCAGTGCTGGTTGACTGGCGCTTAGACTGGGAATGAATCAAGCGGGTTATAGATAGCACATGTCTTCTTCTGCTTCCATAAACAACAAGACGATTTGAGCTCATTAGACAGTGGAACCAGGGAAACTTTGGCTTGTGTTTTCCCTAATGGCTGTTGATGACAAAACTTGCTTTGTTATCCTTTTTACCCTGGGTTCGGAAGACGACAGTTCGACCAAGTTATGTAAACTTAGCAAACTTTAGTTATGCTGAGTTAGACCCAAGAACGGTCATACCGTTCAGTCGACTCAGCATTCACCACCATCTTAGTACAAGTGATCCAGGTCAACGTTGAGAAGACTGTTTACTATAGTATGACCAAAACATGGGTCTGCACACTTTGACCGTTTATAGCAGATTAACCTTTGGACAAAACTCAAACAATGTAGAATGTTTTTAGAACCGTCAGGAACTCTAAATTTCGAAACTAAAGGACAAATTGGAATTTCGGGTTCATGCACGGAAAATCTAAATTTTAGAGGGTTTTATTTTTATTTGCAATTTTTTATTGCAATCAAAATTTTGTTTGCACTATCAAATAGAGCTGGTCCAGTTGCACAGTTTAATCTTACAAGCTCTTCCCGAAAATGCACTCAATTGTTTCCTGGTTTTCAAACTTTCGAATTTTAAAACTTTTGTCCAATACCCACAAAAAGGGCATTATTCGAAAACCCTTGACGAGCCGAAAACTTTTGTAATAGAATGAACGCTTGAAAATACACTCAGTTCTATGAGTTTTCCAAAACCAGATTTTCCGGATTTTAACAATTTTCTCCAATATTCCACAATAAGGGTATCATTAAAAAGTTCTTGACGAGTTTTGTAGTAGTACCAACTTACAGAAATGCGCCCACTTCTGGGAATTCACGAAAAGCTTTCAAGCTAGAAATCAGCAATTCGTTCTTTCCAGCTAGAAATCAGCAATTCGTGAATTCAGTGAATTTTGCGCATTTTTAGGCATTGGTTCTAGAATAAAATTTGTTCAGACTGTATGAACATAGTGATCCCGAAAGCGACGAGAAAGTGTTGATGAACTTTTTGCTTTTGAATGTCCATTTAGGAATGAATGTGGATGTAGTGATGATGATTTTGGCTCTCGCCTCGGCTCGCAAGCTGGTAACAATTTTTACAGAGCCGAGCCAAACATATAGAGTGATACTAGTACACCTCAAATTATCAATAAAACCACATTAATAGTTAGTACCCACATTTGCTAATAGTAGAAGTTAGAAGCTGTTTTCAAGACATTTGACTAAAACAACGTGGAACAACCGAAAGTCGGTCAGTGCAATCGGATGAATTTTAAATTTCAATCGATGAACGGAGCCGAGCAGAGCCGATCCACTTTTAAAATTTCCCCGAGCCGAGTCGAGTCGGCTATGTCTGCGAGTCGAGCCGAGCAGAAGCATTTTATCCACCGCATGGAGCGCATATTATTTTTAGGAGTCCAGCCCGTCCGCTTCTCCAATGTGGTGCACTCGCGGTTCGCGTGCCTTCAAAATTAGTTTACTTTAAATAATTTACTGAGCACTGGCACTAAGCTACTAATAAGTCTAGCAGTGGGCACGTCTTGCCTGCGATTGAAAGCTTACGGCAGAGTGTAAACTTCATTTTTCTTGACTTAATTAGGGTCTGCAGAGTTGCTACTCTGAAATGTTTACAAAAATGACAATACCTGATAATTGGTTAACTCTTGGTGCCATATCAGATGGGATTAAGTTAACCAACTCAAATTAATTTTCTTTTGCGAAGTTAGCGAACTGTGTTTATTCTGTCAAGTTTAATGAGTTGGTAGCCTGTTGAAGATAACGTAGCCAGCAAGGCAAAACAAGGCCACAACTTTAGGCGCTTTTTAGGCAACCAGCAAAAATTTAGAACTATGCAGAAGAAACCAACAGGAAAACTTTAAACCTTGGAACCTCAACCTTTAAGACACGATCATTAGCACAACTGTGGTGTAACATAGGTAGTAGCGAAAATTTCTACTACCTTTCAGTCAACCTCAACGAATATTTTCTGAGTTGCTTCCTAAAGTTTACCTTAAATCTTACGAAAGTTCCATTCGTAACATTGAAAGTTGTAAACTATTACATTTATGTACAGTGTCTGGCATTCGTTTTATGATTTTAATAGTGAAAATGTAATGGTATCCCATCGCAGGAACAACCCATTCTTTTAATAATAGCAAAGTAAATATTGCATTTATTTGGGATTATAAAAGTAAACATCATTTTTACTTATATCGAATCCTACTCGTGCGAGTGTGCGAAGCAAGTGAGTGCCCATCGCAAGGTCATCGGTCGCCTCCATGCGAACTCACAAATTTCTGTGAGTACAGCAGGCAACTTCAACTGGCTTGTAATTACTAGTTAGTCTTGTCTTCAGCTTGTCAAACGAAAAGCTGACAAACTTTCACCTTTCATTCGCTCATACGCTACTCGACCAACATATTTATGTCTTCGGAACTATATAAGGCGGAGAACACTTTTAACAGTGGCACCTGTTCTGTTGGCTGCCAGCAATCTCAGGTTAAGCGACAGTATGCAGAGCTTAGCAATTTAATGCAAATCTTTGTACAGTTACTACTACCGAAGAGTATAATTATACTTCATGTGTAGTGTGCCATTCAATTGTATAAATGCCAATGTAGCATGGCTCCAATACATTGAGCCGTGTTACAAAAAGCTTTGTAAGTCTAAACTAGTGATATTGATGCAAGAAATATATTGCAAAGATTCCAGACTCAGTTATGACACTGCTGACTTCCAAAGCATTGTCCTGTTTCAGGACTTAAGGGGGTTACGAGCGGTTTTGCCCAACTTGCTCAGAGAGACCTACCTTATGGCGTATGATTAGCTAACATATCAAATTAAAATAGTCTGTAGTGGGCATTATTATATGTAACACACATCGATTCTGGCAGGTCGCTAAAGTGAAAATTTTGGTGCAAAAATAGATTTTTTGAAAAAGCTTTTTCAGCTCTGGTAAATTAACGGCTTGACCAATTCTGAAACTTTTTGCCACAAATGTTAACTGTTACTAGCACTAAATAACGTTGCTTCCTTCTTCAGCAATAAAAGGGTCCGTTCGAAATTTGGCAAAAAGTTGCTAAGTGACCGTGCGCCGTTATCGATCTAATAAAATTGGCAGCTCCTAGCCTACCCCAATTTTTTACCAGTTATTAGGCTCTAATAGGGGCAAACTGTGGCCAGGTTCAAGGTTTTTGGTTTTCTGGTTAGTGTGCTAGCTCACCTTTTGTTAAGAAATAACCTTTATTTTCAGGCCTAAAAGCTAGCTAAGCGCAGTAAAAATGGAGTCAACAAATTTTTGTCTCCAATTTTCCCGAAAGGTACTCGTAGGGGTTCTTTGACCTGCTGAATCCGAATATGAAATCCGTTTTTCGATATGACGCTTCCTCCGTTCAGTAAACGCTTACAACTATTTTTGAACTGTTTGGAGAAATCGACACCCATTGTTCGAGAAAGCAAGTTAGCATTTCTAATCCCTGGACCACGGCTTAGTAGCCTAACTTCCTGCATATCTTGGTACACTCATTCGCTTGTAGTAACGTGCAAAATTTCAGACGATTCGGCCAAGCCACTGTGGAGTAATTGACTCACATCTTGGAAATGTCACCACATAACAGTGGTAACATTGATAACTTAATGTAGCACTGCGAACGCAGGGCTTAACAAAATCACGTAATTTTTATAAAAGTTAAGACGGATATGCATTAATTGGAAAAATTTTGGCTCATTTGGTCGACCACCCTTCATAAGAAATTAGCTAACCTCCACCCGCATGGACCTACCACGCCCAATTTTTCTCATTTTGATCGTATCACACAGAAAAGTATACATTGGTCTGAAGACTATTTTTCACGGTATGGAAGCACTATACGTGAGAAATGTATCTGCAAAGTTTGAGCAGCGTTGCTTGCACATAGCTTTCATGGTGCAACAAAGTTTGTATACGTGTCATGTCAAGGTTTGGTCCGACAAAACCAACTTCTGAAGGCTCTACAGGACGCTACGCTGGGTGGAATTCTTTCAAACTTTAAACTATTTTGCACCAAACCTAATACTATTATATGGCAAAAGACTAGCTATGTTTTCCAAAATTGAACTTTTATTGAAGTTCGTACCCCCCCCCCCCCACTTAAGCTAGGAATAGTTATGACTTCTCAAAAAGTTATTGAGCGAAATTAATAACTACGTAGTTCACCCATTAAACCCGCGCTTAGAGACTAGTTTGTGGCACTACAATTAAATAAAGCATACGTAAGCAGACTAACGTTGCCCCATTTCTGGTTTACAACATTCACCGTACCTCCATTATTTACGGTTGTTAACTTGGTTCAGATATAGCCTTGACGAATTCAGGCCTGTATAAATTGGGGTTATTGACGCGCTTTTAATATGGTAATTGCTTTTAATCAGTATTAGTATAGTGGTGGCGGTAGATTGGATTACCCAGTCATAAGAGCATGCAATGACTGACAAGTGGGTGCAGATTTGTGTGAACAACGGGTCTTATAATCAGGGTTACTCCACTTATCACCAAACGTTAGGATTAGGATTGATGCAAATGGCGAAAGCTCACAAGGCTGAGAGCGAGCTTAACAGTTTCAGGGTTTATACCACTTGATGCCTCGACAGTACATTTCGAAGGTGTCTCATCTCGAGACATAAACTTTTGAACTTGGACAGTCATTGCTTGCTTTCTGTGATTATAAATCAGAAATAGAATTAAATCTTGATTTCTTGGTGGAGGAGTTTCCGGATTTTAAACAATTTTACCAATCGCCTCAGTATGGGTATCAGTTGAATGCTCTTAGCGAGTTTAAATAACTCAAAACCTCACTTAACAACTATTAACAAATACCCAACAAAATGGGTATATATCATTTGAAAACTCTAGATGAGCCGAACGACCTTGGTAGTGCCAGCCAACTCACAGAAATGCACCGACCTCAAGAAATGTACGGAAACTACCCAACTAGAGTAAAATTTCGTGGATTCCTGGAATTTGGTGCATTGGATGTTCATGCGCTCGGATAAGATCTCTTCAGCTCATCAAGAACTTTCAAATGATACCCATATTTTAATGTATTGGAGAAAAAATTTAAAAACCGAAAAATTGGGTTTGTTGCGGTCGGCGAATTTTCGGTATTGAGAGCACTTTCCAGTGTAACTGTTTTATTACAAAAGTTGATCAGGTCTCTATAGAGCTTTTCCAATCATGCACGGATTGTTGCGATGTTGGTAAAAATGTTAAGTTTGGAAATTCTGAAAATTCAGTCTTACGACTTAAGACTTACGAGGCGGGGCGGCCGGACGTTTTGGCCCGGCTCGATTCATGACCATCGGGCCTCCCGGACCGGCCCGGGCCCGGTCAGGCCCGGGTGATGTTGGGCCTTCTGAAACGGATTTTTATTTTGTCTCTGTGTTTGCATTTGCTATGGTCTTTGCGTAAGTGGTGTCTTCTAAGCATGTTTAGTGATATAGACAACAAGAAATGAGACATTTCATAAACTAATTTTGCCTAATTTTGACTTGGTTCTGACAAGTGTTAAAAATATTAACAGGTTCGGCAGTGACCTGCAGAGAACGGCAGATTTAAGCATAGTCGACTGACTGGGTGATGGGTCTTATTAATGAATATTAATGTGATTGGCTAGTTACATACTTGTCTTTTTGTAACGGATTGGGCCCCGGCGCCGAGAATCGAACCCGGGCCTTGTAACGGGCCTCGGTCCTCCGGGCCTGACCCGGGCCGGCTCTTGTCACGGTCACGATAAACGTTGTACAAAGCGATACCACCACCTTAAGGTGCTAGTATCGCTTTGTGTAAATTCGACGCTACAAGCTTCAATTCTTCGTGAAAGTGGATGAAACTTTCCAAATACATTATTTTCGTGCTCTTTAACATTCTGGGACCAGTCCCGGATTTTTAGGTGTAAAGATAAGAAAGTTTTGGTTTTTGCCCTTATTCTCTCAGTACATGGTCTCTACACCCGATTGGTTGTTATGGCTGGAAAGAGGGTGCCAAAATGAACATTTTTGCTTTTACAACTTTTGAGCTACCTCAAGTGGTTAAGGCAGTATAAGCCAAAAACGATTTTTGGGGTCAAAAAATGGCCATTTTTGAAGAAATCAGTTTTTTCAAAATTACTGCCAAATCTTACAGACAATTTCGGCTTATTTATACTCAATCGATACACCGTCCAATTGCGCATTGTATCAATACCTATTCGCTGGAGTTCGTTGCTTTAACACGTTCCCCGTACTTGCTGAACTTTGTATTTGCTTGATTTTCGATATGGAATATCATTCGCTACACTAAACTTTAGGAACCCGTACTTGGTCGAAATTACTCGGCTTCGTCAGCTCTGTTGAATGGTCGTAAAATTGTACAAAACATCATATGATGTTATGTTTCAATTTCTGATACCGTTAATACAAAAGTGAACATAAACATCAAATGATGTTTCAGTAAATTTCCTGAAATGTGCACGAATTGGATTCAAAACATCATATGATGTTCATAACTTTAACTTTTGTCCATTGCTTTTGCACTTAAACATCAAATGATGTCCATGAACTTTTACTAATGTTGGTAAAAAACATCATATGATGTTTGCTCAGTTATAAAATCATAGCAATGCGCCAGGAGTTAATCATTAGGTAGTTTATGAAATTTGAGGTCCCTAAAACTTGTACAAAGTCATTGGAAGCACTGCCGTTATTTTGAGCATTTAGAAAACTACACTTCAAAACATGAGCTTGAAAACATCATATGATGTTCTGTGCGCATAGCTAGCCATGGTCAAAAACATCATATGATGTTTAGTGCGGGGAACGTGTTAAGCTAGAGAATTTTCGCCGAAAAACTATTTTGGCAAAATTGCGATTATTTTGTTTTGAACATCGATTTCTCAAAAACTACACGATGGATTCGCGTGATTTTTGGCTGAATGAAAATTCGCCATATTACGGAGGGACATTTTTCTTGGTTTGAGCTAAAACATCTCCAGTTGTGAGAAAACTGAATAGAAAGTTGCGAAATTTCGTGTCATCGCGCATTTGCCGGATTTTCTGGAGTACTGAGACTTGTTGAGCCAAATCCAAAAAAATGTCCCTCGGCCCACATGTCCTTCATATCATGGCACAAGAAGAAATTTTGGCCGATTTTACAGTTTTGAGAAATCGATGTTCAAAAATTTTTGGTCCATATTCAGTCGGTCAGATGTAAGCATGTCGGAAATTTTTTGCTATTTTCTTGCCAATTTTGCTAGTTTCGTAAGCTCATGTTAATGTACAGATTATAAGCTTTAAAACGAAACGACGTATAAAGCTCTTTCCAACTCCCAAAATTGCGAAAGTTATAGCGTTTCGAAAAATCACCACAAAAGCACTGCACAAAAGGATACCAGCACCTTAAGAGAACATGTTCCCTTAATCGCGAGAATACGGTAGGTTAAAGTCTCTAATTACTCCAACACTTATCAGTCTCTTTCCCTTCTTCAATCGCTGATGTCCACATAATCTCTAGAAAATTAACGATGATTTTCCCAGCATTGAACTTCTGTGTGGACAATGTTCGTCTCTCCCATTGTAGGAAGCTTCAAAAATCACTGCACCAAAATGCTATGTCTTGACTAACATAGATCAAGTAACCAATTCTTACCAAATAACAGAGGATAAAAAGTACCTTAATTTCATAGCTTCTATACAGTTCAATTCTGAAAATACATACGTTGTTAGAATTTGCTCTACAGGCTGATCTACCACACTACACGGTCAAAATTTATTAACACCATTTTGGTCACACTATAGAATATTTACTGTTGTCACTAAATTGTTTTAATTTAGCAGTTGTTGTTGTTATTTTTGTTGTTATGATGCATGTTGTGCTATCGGATGCGACAATGTGATGGGTAGATTACACTGGATAACCTGCATAGTCTTAGCTGGCAATGGGTTAATCTCTTCGGGATTGCTGCAGCAGGCAATATTGCCTCCACAAAGTTAGTTAGTTAATTTTTAAATTTTAAATTATCTTGTTTTTGTATGAGCCTGAATTTATAGCTTATGCATTTATTTGCATCTGCATTTATACCATTGATGGCCATCACTATTGCGTAATTTTGAAAAACAGTACTTGCACAGTGTTGTTTCGTGTTGATTAGAGAAGTAGCTATTGGAGCAAATGCGAGATGTTTCCCTGCACTTGGTGTGAGCGTAGCTACTAACTTGTTGCATTAAATAGAATGCGTCTTACTATGTGCCCGTCGCGATCTCCGAATCTAATAGTTTTGTGTTATGGTGTTAAATTGACAAATTCCAATTGTTTGGACATTCCGCTAATAATTTGTATTCGAAAATTCTGTTTAACTCAGGAATGGTACTGAAATAATCCAGCACTAATGAAACTAATTTATCACTGCATCAAAGTCAGCTGGGGGCAAGCGAAAAATGTTGCAGCCTGAAAGAAAGTTAACAAAATGCTCAGTATTTCCAATATGCGACTATCGCGCTAAGATTCCGCAATCAATACGATTATTACAATTTAATGACACGTAATTGGTATAAGTTAATCATGTACACTGACAGATACTTACAATTTAGATGGTTGTCCGGGCCAATATTTCCGAGTTAATGACCATTGCTTTCAACCCGTTCTCACCAGTCAGCTGATTCCTTACCCTACGTCTGACACCGCAAGGAGAGCCGAGCAGAGATGCAAGGAACTGGATCCACCGGGCCGGCTTCTACTATTCTACAGTTACGAGATGTACATGGAAACTTTGGAGGCAGTGGCGTAAGAATTGGACTGTGTTTGAGATTGAAAGTTGCTTACAATTGCTTTTGTAGTATTAGTGAAATCGATGAATGTATGCGCTATACACTATTAATGGTGCACACTACATCTTTAATTCTATCCGTGTCGTCTATTGTTGTACACAGGGCATGACCATAACACCTCCCTGAAGTTAGCAGTTCCATTGAATGAGTCAGAGTTAAAACCAATTGAGTCAGATAGAGTATGTTGAGAAATCAATGAGTCAAACTTTAACTCGATTGAGACAGTTGAATTTCGATATTTATTAGCGAATATTGCTTGGAACTGCTAACTTCAGGTTTACAGTGCCACTTTTGAGTCATGCGCTCAGATTTGTACAAGAGATAGTTTGCGTCATATATTGAATGAGTCACACAATGAAACCCTGAATTTCAACCCATTTTACTTGAAAAAATTGAAAATACAAACTAGTTGGATTCTGACGAAATGACAGTTTTGATAAAATTGAAAAAACTTTTTACTGGCCAACTGATTAGGTCCATGAAATGTCGCAACACGTAGTTGGTTGCGCGTAGTCGACACATATTGTAGGAATTGTAGGAAGCCACATGCACTACGAATTGGTAGCAGCGTCTTACGCACTAATAGTTATCATTACTTGTGAGATAAGCGCCCTTCTTGGGCGAGTTCAGAAAGTTCAGGACTTCACCTTCAACGCACAAATGCACTTGGTTAAAACGCCAATTTTGCAAACAAGCGCAAAGAATTGAAAACACCCAAACAAATACAGAGCAGGCAGCAGTACACGGTTTGCTAAATTCAACATCGGGATGATGCTCCTTGTCCTGCTCCTTAGGGGCCGACTTGTTCATTTCTTTACATATAATTAGTCCTAAGTCAAAGAGCTGTATTGCACTGTCTGAGTCTTTTCTGTTTCTTCAGTCCAAAGCTGCCAATCATTAAAAATGCAAATAAAATAAAATAAAAATCGAAAAAATACACATGTTTAACGCAAATGTTGATTCTCCAAATTAATTGTCAGGGGATCATTCGCACAACAGATAACACACCTAGCTGCCAGGAACCAGGACGGGGAAAACCTCGCCAATCCAATGAGGTTACACAAACAATAGAAACAGACCTACCTACCTAGTCTAAGCAACTATCCTAACCTGCTAAAATAACAAGACTTTTGAATAAATGATTTAATAAACGTATATATGTGGTAGCAAAATTGCACATATTGGCAAATGTGCACATTTGGCAATCATTTTTGACAAACTGCACTTTCTCCAGCTGAAGGCTGGACAAACTGTTCTAGAAGCCGCGCATGTCAAGTTTTTCCAATTTTCACTGGCAAAACTGCATTTGTGAGCGTCTCTGTCAGTTTTTTATTCCGCCTGGAGGTGCTTGCTTGCTTCGGGTTTAGGTATTTAAAGCACATACAGATTTGGAATACTGTACTCTAATCCCTATATTCATCATGTACGGCTAGCTCCTTTTTTTATCCGGAGGGGGCCCAGAAAATTGTCAACTCAAGAAGGTTTGTTGAAATTTCAATGCACGATATTTTTCAGTTATTTCAAGATATCTGTGTACTTTAAAGAGCTTAAAAAGGCAGCAGGGGGCTTTTTCAGCTTCAAAAATATTTCACTTACCCCCTCCGCTGCAAATTAGAATCGACCTTTTCAGTACAACTTATTGCATATGCAAATTAGTTACATTCATTTTTCCTGAGAATTCATTCTTCGTCTTTCATCGTCAAACGTCACGCTTTCTGTTGGACTTTGCTTGGACTTTGGACTTCATGGATTTACCGGAAATAATTTCGGCGGACTTAAGGCTCTGCACAATGTCATACAGGAGCGGTGCGGTGTGGTATGGCCTGTTCAGATTGAAACAAATTTTATATATTATGGACTTAATATTTATTACAACAAAGTAATCAACGAAATATTTAGCCAAATTTTGCAAACTAGATTTTTTGGTTTGCGTGCGTGCATTCATGCGCAGGAAGTACTCCGGTTCGAGAGCGGAATATTGCCTCTTTTAAGGGCCAACTTGTTCAACTTACCGTTGGCAAAACTGAGGAACGTCTGAAACAACACCTATTGATGAAACCTTTCCTTTTAATGTTGCACAAAAATAGGGGTCACGGTTATTTCTCATCTTCAAGCGTTTGATATTTTGACCACTGTCTAATTTCAATTTGTTATTTCTTCATCTTTTGCCCTTTCTCGATTTATTTTCACTTTCAATTCAATTTTAAACATTTGAAGTTACTGCGTAATCTGCAATAGTGCAATTTTTCCAGATAAAATCCATTACGTAAATATGTCCTACTAAAATTAGCAAACAAGTATATATTTGTACGAGCAACGCGAACAAACAATATCTTTAAAATTGAAATTGAAAATGAAATTGAAGTTGAATATTTTGAAATTTCACTTTTTTCACGTTCATTTTCAAATAAATCGGGAAAGGGCAAAAGATAAAGAAATAACAAATTGAAATTAAAGAGTGGTCAATATGTGACCCCTATTTTTATGCAACATTAAAAAGGAAGGTTTCACCAATCATCGTTGTTTCAGACGTTCCTCAGTTTTGCCAACGGTAAGTTGAACAAGTTGGCCCCTAAAAGAGGCAATATTCCGCTCTCGAACCGGAGTACATCCTGCGCATGAATGCACGCGCGCAAACCGAAAAATCTAGTTTGTAAAATTTGGCTAAATATTTCGTTGATTACTTTGTTGTAATAAATATTAAGTCCATAATACATAAAATTTGTTTCAATCTGAACAGGCCATACCACACCGCACCGCTCCTGTATGACATTGTGCAGAGCCTTAAGTCCGCCGAAATTATTTCCGGTAAATCCATGAAGTCCAATGTCCAAACAGAGTCCACTAGATAGCGTGACGTTTCACGATGAAAGACGAAGACGTCTGATCTCAGGAAAAATGAATGTAACTAATTTGCATATGCAATAAGTTGTACTGAAAAGGTCGATTCTAATTTGCAGCGGAGGGGGTAAGTGAAATATTTTTGAAGCTGAAAAAGCCCCCTGCTGCCTTTTTAAGCTCTTTAAAATACACAGATATCTTGAAATAACTGAAAAATATCGTACATTGAAATTTCAACAAACCTTCTTGAGTTGACAATTTTCTGGGCCCCCTCCGGATAAAAAAAGGAGCTAGCCGTACATGATGAATATAGGGATTCGAGTACAGTATTCCAAATCTGTATGTGCTTTAAATACCTAAACCCGAAGCAATGATTCCGCCTCCAGGCGGAATAAAAAACTGACAGAGACGCTCACAAGTGCAGTTTTGTCAGTGAATATTGGCAAAACTTGACATGCGCGGCTTCTAGAACAGTTTGTCCAACCTTCAGCTGGAGAAAGTGCAGTTTGTCAAAAATGATTGCCAAATGTGCACATATGCCAACAAGTGCAGTTTTGCTACGACATATATACATACACCTACGTAAGTCTTGACAGACAGTCAAAACCGTGACCAACAATAACACACACAACAAACAGTACAAACTAAGGTGCTAGGGTTGAATGAACCCAATATAGTGTACAACATTATGGGGAGAGCGTAGGTGTTTCGGGACACCGGAGCGAGAACCCACACCAAAGAAAAGTGTTTATCGGGCAAACCAAAAAGCCGCTAATGAACATCAACTGGAGTTGGCAAAATACAAGCACATGTTGTGCAGCTGATGTGTTGGAGAGTTTTCATGGAGCCCCCAAGTAGGCGGGGCTGAGAAAACCCAACCCCCAACCAGAAGTTGATATGCGTACACAACGCCCCAAGTTTGATCACACACACTCCACCTATCAGCACCTCTCCCACCAACCAAACCTAACGATGACTATAGCTAAGCCAAGCGCTAGTTACGACCGAGCAGGTGCTTGGTGTGTGACAGCTACAACTGACAATACATAAATGAATAGTTTCCATACCATCTCTACACATGCTACATAAAGATTGTAATCTGTGTAAATAGTAGATATGTATACATAGGTTAAGAAAAATAAATACTTACGATGATTGTATTGTATTGTAGGGAAGGCTTGAAACCTGTTGTATCGTTGTTTGACACGGTAGTATGGGTTGACGCATTTTACTTTGCTGAGAAAGATAAATACTACAGCCTCTGGGCAGATAACGAAGAACGAATGTGAGTGTTAGTCTAAAAAGCCTTCCAATGTTCTACATGATTGTTCTAATGATTATAAATCACGCTGTTGGGCTTCTTCCAATTATTATTAGAATTAGTATTATTACTATTATTATTATTATTATTATTATTATTATTATTATTATTATTATTATTATTATTATTATGCTATCAATGGTAGAATTTGAACACACATTTTTAGTTTTATCATGACAAAATTTTATATATATATATATATATGTATGTATATGTATATATATACCTGAATACTGAATTGTACCGTCAACAAGTCGCGAATTTAGTATAACTTTCCCACGAACCCTCATAAGGTATAAGGTGGTGGTATCCTTTTGTGCAATGCTTTTGTGATTTTTTTTGGAGCGCTAAAACTTTCGTGATTTTGGGTGGGAGCTGGAAAAGGCTTTCTACCTTATTTTAAGGCTTATAATCACTTGAAAAATTGATGCTCAAAACAAAATAACCGGTTTTTTACTCAAATAGTTTTCGGCCAAATATACAGCTTAAAGCTAGGAACTACAGCTATAGGCATTGATAAAATGTGCAGTGAGACTGTGTATCGGTTGAGTATAAATGGACCTAAATTGTCAGTAAGATTTAGCAGTAATTTTGAAAAAACTTATTTCCTCGAAAATGGCCATTTTTCGACCACCAAAATAGTTTTTCGCTATTGCTGACTTAACCACTAGAAATACCTCAAGGGTTGTAAAAGCAAAAATGTTCATTTTTGTGCCCTCTTTCCAGCCATCACAAACAACTCGGTGCACCGATTACCTACTGAGACAATAATGCCTCAAATCAAGAATTCATTTCACCTAAAAATGCGGGACTGGTCCCAGAACATTAAAGAGCACCAAAATAGTATATATGGAAGGTTGCATCCACTTTCGTAAAGAACTGAAGCCTATAAGGTCAAACTTACACATAGAGATTTACCTTAAGGTGCTGGTAACCTTTTGTACAGTGCTTTTGTGGTGTTTTTGAAACGCTATACCGTTCGCAATTTTGGCAGTTGGAAAGAGCTTTAAACATCGTTTTAAAGCTTATACTCTGTACGTTTTCCTGAGTTTACAAAACTAGTAAATTTAGCAACAAATTAGCGAAACTTTTCTGACATAAGGAAAAAAGTAGACAAAACGTTTTGAGCATCGATTTCTCAAAACTGCGGAATCAGCCAAAAATTTTTGTGCTATCATATGGGGGACATACGGCCCGAGGGGTGTCTCCTGGATTTGGTTCAGTGTCATTTAACGGTGCAGAAAATCTGCAAAATGCACAGAGACGCTAAATGTCCTAACTTTGCTCTGAATTTTCTCGAGCTTAGCCGAAACCAAGAAACATGTCCCTCCGCTATAGTGCGAATTGGCATCATGCCAAAAATTGTTCAAATCCGTAGGGTAGTTTTTGAGAAATCGATATTGAAAACAATATAATTGTTACGGACCATGTGTATAATTGCCCCATATGCACATGTGGGAAGAGATTTTGCCCCATATGCATATGGGGCAAAAATTTCTGTCCCATATGCATATGGGACAATGTCTTTGCCTCATGTGTACATGGGCCAAAGATCTTTTGACCCATATGGAAATACTTTGTCTTTGGGGTCTTTTATAAGAAACCACATTATCCTCAAAGTCAAGGAGCGGTTGGGAAAGTCAACGACAATGCCAAAACGAAGTTAGGTATCTGGATGAGAGAAAACCAGATAAAACAGTGATAGTACAGACCTTGTTCGATAGAATAAAGAGGATAGATCGAACCCCCAAAACGCTATTCGTTTTCGCATTTTTTACTATTGAAAATTAAAACTGAAGAATGATTTTATAAGTGTCTGTAGCAAAAATTTTAGTCCGATTAGGTTGTACCTAACTTAAATTCTTATAAAAGACCCCAAAGACAAAATATTTGTTCCATTTCCATATGGGACAAAAGATCTTTGGCCAATGTACATATGGGGTAAAGACATTGTCCCATATGCATATGGGACAGAAATTTTTGCCCCAAATGCATATGGGGCAAAGAACTTGTCCCATATGCATACGGGGCAAAATCTCTTGCCCCATGTGCATACGAGGCAATTATACACAT
Source organism: Trissonchulus latispiculum (assembly GCA_030248195.1). Taxonomy (NCBI): domain Eukaryota; kingdom Metazoa; phylum Nematoda; class Enoplea; order Enoplida; family Ironidae; genus Trissonchulus; species Trissonchulus latispiculum. The sequence continues at coordinate 18,443 of JASAND010015538.1, forward strand.
GGTCCGTAACATAATCGTTGTTTTGTCAAAGTGGTGTGTTGGGTAAATCGCAAGCTTAAGGCAACAAAACCCAGGTTCGTTATTCGTTAACTATTCGCGAATTGTAAGCGACTATTCGAATATTCCTTGTATTCGCTAATATAGAATTATTCGCGAATTATTCGATATTCGTACCCATGCTTATTAACAACTAAAAATAGCTCAACGATTGTAAATGTAAAATCGTTCATTTCGGTCCCCTCGTTCCAGCCATAACAATCAATCCGATGTCTCCATTGACTACTGAGAGAATAAGGTCAAAAACTAACAGTTTCTTATAATTTACCGAAAAACCTACAAATACGGGACTGGTCCCAGACTGTTAGAGACCACGAAAACGACGTATTTTGAAAGTTTTAGCTAATTTTGTAAAGGATTGAAGACTTGAGAACAAAAAAATACCCAAAAGGAAACCAGCACTTTAAAAAGATTTTTTGGTGGCGGTGTGTTCTTCATTCCCGAAAACGTCGTGGGTCCACTTCTACCTAGACATACGGATTTTTGCGAACCTTAATGGTTATTCACTATTTACGTTTTCTTCGTCTTCCTAATCTCTTCGTTTTTGAAATAGGAGGAGTCCCTGGGTTTCTGAATCACTATCTTGCTGTGTTACTTGCAAAGAAAGAGTATGTAGGTTAGCAAGATGACATACGTTTGTTCCAGTATCGACAAGCACCTTCACTTTGGCTCAGAGCTTCCTGCGAACACATGGGGAAACAATACGTGCGTTACTACGGATGTTGACTACAGAAAACTGGGCCCAATGAAGACGGATGACTGCAACAAGAAGCACAGTATCGGCTGTATTTTGATTAGTAAGTAAATATATCAGTTTTACTTAAAAACTCTCTAATATAGCAATCATTTTAAACTTGCAACTAACATGTAACTAGCTGTAAATACTTTAATTAGAGCTACAGAAACATCTCATGCTTTGACAAAACTGTATTTTGGAATTTAGTGGATGTTAGCTTGACAAATAATGCTTGACAAAACGGAAAGCAATCGTTTATATTTCAAATACTGTGGATATTAACTGCAAAAGACATATTTTGCTCAAACGTAATTATGATACCTTAAATTCACGAAGCTACCTTTGTCATGGCTTCGCTTTGGTCCGGCACATTTAAAAGCTTTAATGGCAAAATGAGTTTCAATATGGTCTTGTTAGAGCTACCTTTTCATTATCCGACGAAAACTGAATGACGTTAGCGAAGCAAAATGAGACAGACAAGCGACCCGCATTTTCACATTCACATTAAGCTGGTCATTGACTGTTTTCTCGGCTGTGAAATAAAGAACTTTTAATGACACATTTGTATTATGGCTGTAAAGAAAGGAGAAGAGCGGAGATTGTTTTCTTATAGTAGTAAATGACCTAGAGGTTACCTAGTGTTACCAACCCTGTACAGAGGTTGAAATTAGGTAATAAATAGTTCTCGGACGTAAATCAACCATCTCCAGTTCGATGTCTATTAGCCCTGAACATTTTTATTTGTATTTGTCAACCGCGAATTCAAACTTTCATGATAATGTTCACTTATTCTCATTACCAAAACAAAGCAACAATTTAACACTGAATTTAACACTGAATTTTGTAAATTCGATATCCCTTCATGACGTTTGTTTCTTCCAAATCAAATACTTGCTCAAGCCGATGCTCCTGATCCGCAAGTTATATCGGGTATCATGAGTCCGCTTGCTCCTTAAACATCAGAATAATCAAATTTGAAAAAGTTGATCAACAGACTGTGATACTTTTTCCTGTACTGCCACACCCCCGTTGCTTTCGCGAGGAGGGGTAACGCCAGACCAGATTTGCTTGGGGTCCGTGATCTGGCGTTGAATATATGCATAAGCAATTACCCGAGGCGAAGGCAAGGCTACTGCCGGGGCAGAAATGACGATGCTTTGACCGCATCATGACCACCCGTAAGCTCCATTCAAAGGGTTTCCCCTCTGGACGGCCAACTCCTTGAAAATCTCGGATAAAACTGATACAATTACAGGGGGATTTTTGATACTATCGTAACTTTGATACTTAATAAGTAAAAAATACTCAAGGGGAACGCAAATTTGATTTAAAAGCAATTAAAACAGAGAAATGCCGTTTTCTCTACTTGTTCACCAGCACACCCATTGCTCATGCGCAAGTGTTGCAGAATGCAGATAATTATGATTATTTTATTTTAAGGACGCTTCAACTTTCATACCTTCGCACTTTCTGACATATTTAGACTTCTTCGTAAGTACCAGCTCATCATCTACCAGCACATCCACCCAAACCAGTACAGTTACAACAACTACATCCTCTGCATCAACAACTACAACCACAGCAACGATGTCCACTATGACTACACCGTCTACTAGTCAGTCGTAGTCATCATCAACCACAACAACCACTACAACGCCATTAGCTGCACCGTCGGTCGTGTCGACTGCAACAAGTTCGACCAGTACGAAAGAAGTCACAACTGCAAAATTGACAGTGTTGAGCACAAGAAAATCTCTTCCGACTTTAACAACAACCTCAATTTCTGCAATTGCAACGACACTAGCAGTAACTTTGACAACCACAAGTGACGCTACGACAATCAGAACGTCAACATTCACAGCAACGTTAACAATCGCCACTTCTATCCTAGCTACAAGAACGATGACTCCTATGTCATCGATATTCTCAATACTAGTGTCGTCGTCATCATCATCATCAACAACAACATCTTCGTCCTCGCCATCCCCATTATCATCATCACCATTATTATCAACATTAATGTCTATGCCATCATCATCATCCTCATCAATATCATCATCTTCATCCTCATCATTATCATCCTTATTGTCTTCACCGTCTTCATCATCATCAACATCAACATCTTCGTCCTCGTCATCGTCATCTTTATCGTCATCCTCATCTTTATCGTCATCACCATCACCATTATCATCTTCAGCATCGTTATTATCATCACCATTATTATCAATATCAACGTTTACGCCATCATCATCATCCTCATCATTATCATCATCATTATCATCATCATCATCATCATCATTATCATCCTTATCGTCTTCATCATCTTCATCATCATCAGCATCCTCATCATCCTCATCATTATCATCAACTTCATCATCGTCATCATCGTCATCATCAACAACAGCAATATCTTCGTCCTTGTCATCCCCATTATCATCATCCCCATTATTATCATCATCTTCATCATCATCATCATCATCATTTTCATCAACATCATCATCATCAACAACATCATCAGCATCGTCAACATTAATATCCTTATCGTCATCTTCATCATCGTCATCATCCTCATCATCAACAACAGCAACATCTTCGTTCTCGTCATCCCCATTATCATCTTCATCATCGTCATTATCTTCAACATCAACATCTTCGCCACTATTGTCATCAACATCATCATCATCATTTTCATCAACATCATCATCATCAACAACATCCTCACCATCGTCGTCATCGGTAGTATCATCGTCATCGTCATCGTCATCATCATCAGCATCATCATCATCGACATCATCAGCATCATCAACAACACCAACATCTTCCTCCTTGTCATCCCCATTATCATCATCCCCATTATTATCATCATCGTCATCATTTTCATCATCATCATCATCATCATCATCATCAGTATCATCCTTATCGTCTTCATCATCTTCATCATCATCAGCATTCTCATCATCCTCATCATTATCATCACCTTCATCATCGTCATCACCGTCATCATCAACAACAGCATCATCTTCGTTCTCGTCATCCCCACTATTATCTTCAACGTCAGCATCTTCGCCACCATTGTCATCAACATCATCATCATCATTTTCATCAACATCATCATCATCAACAACATCATCAGCATCGTCAACATCAATATCCTTATCGTCACCATCAACGTCGTCGTCGGTAGTATCACTATCACCATTGTCATCAACATCATCATCATCATTTTCATCAACATCATCATCATCAACAACATCATCAGCATCGTCAACATCAATATCCTTATCGTCACCATCAACGTCGTCGTCGGTAGTATCACTATCACCATTGTCATCATCATCGTCATCGTCATCGTCATCATCATCGACATCGTCAGCATCATCAACATCAGCATCAACATCTTCATCAGCATTATCATCATCATCATCATCAACATCTTCATCATCACCATCATCATCATCATCATTATTATCATCATCATCATCGTCATCGTCATCATCATCATCAACATCATCATCATCATCAACATCATCAGCATCGTCAACATCAACATCCTTATCGTCACTATTATCATCGTCGTCATCGGTAGTATCACTATCACCATTGTCATCATCATCATCGTCATCGTCATCAACCTCGCCATCGCCGCCATCATCTCCATTATCATCATCATCATCATCATCATCATCATCATCATCATCATCATCATCATCATCATCATCATCATCGTCATCATCACCACAGCCAACATCATCATCGCCGCTGCCACCGTCATCATTATTATCGTCATCAGCATTACCATTATCACCATCCTCGTCATCATCGTACTTTCCAGTGTCACCGATATCATCACCGTCATCAACTTTATTGTCAGCAACATCGCCATGGTTATCAACTTCTTCATTATGGCCATCGTTGTCATCGTCCTCCTCATCATCGTCGACGTCATCGGTAGCATCACTGTTACCATGGCCGTCACCATCGTCGACATCATCATTGTCAGAATCCTCATCATCGGCATCATCATCATCATCATCGTCATCCTCGCCGCCATCATCACCACCATCATCATCATCACTGTCATCGTCATTGTCATCACCGTTGTCTTCAACATCGCCGTCGTCATCATCATCATTATCATTACTACTGACACTGTCATCTTCATCACTCTCATCAACAACAACAATTACAACATCGTCATCATTTTCATTATCAATATCAAGGTCACGATCTGCAACTAGAACTATTTCATTTGTGACTTCACTAAGCTCAGCACCTGTTCAGACACAGAAAGTGCTTACGGAGTTACCATGGACGAAAGGGATAGGTCCACTAACAATGGATGTAAAAGCAACACCTGCAACGATTAGTTCATCAACACCAGTTCTGATTACAAGTATTATTTTTGTGTACTTTCCATGTAGTAACAGAAGTAGTAGCACTTGGCATATCCTTAGTACATACTTTTGTGATCTTGTTAATGTTCAAATGGGGCCCGTTTTAAAGACGGGAGACATAATGCGTATCAAAGCGCGACTTATAACACATAACATATAAGACTTATAATGCGAGACTTATACATATCAAGAGTACATAATAACTAAGAGTGTAACAAGCGTCATACTCTTAGCTATTAGGCTAGGGACATTGTCTGCACCATAACGGCTGACCCCACCCCCACAAATAAACCTCAATGACCCCTCCAAATGAGTACCTAGTACATTGTGTATGCTCACTCGCTTGTATGTTTATGTGTTGAAGCCAAAACGTTCTATCAGCAGCTGCCCACTTTCGAGCTTCAACAAATAAACATACAAGGGAGTGATGGCACACAACAGCGTACTAGGTACTCATTTGTGGGGGGTCACTGGGGTCCAATTTGCGGAGGGGAGTCAGGCGTTATCTTGCAGATGGTGGTCCCAGCCTAAAAAATAGGAGTGTGGCGCTGGTCACACTCTTGGTTATTATGTACTCTTGTACATATGAAATTACTTTACATAGAAGGTTTAAATAGACTCGTCCAAATATATTACAACTGACTTAATATTTACTGATTTATCCTACTTCGTCGAAGGTGACACAGAACACTTCCCAATGAAAGCCAACGGTTTTAGGCTGCATCAAACAAAAAACTCTATTGAGTGTATTAAGGTAACTGTGACGGTTCACACTGGTCATGAATGGACATAACGCATTACAATAGAATTTGCTCGTAGAACATTTAACTTATTGGAGAATACAATAGTAACGGCCCCGAAAATGCTTACCATGTTCCTCCTCACCAAAAATTGATTACAATAACAATTAGTATACAACAAAGGAGTGTAACCTCAATAAATAGCTTCGCAGTATCTAATCCAGCCGATTGTGGCAGCACCTGGCATATCATGATACTAATATAGACGTTGCGATTCTGTCATATCTTTTCTTGTTGGATTACAGACAAGTGCGCCGGGAGCTACTATGTACTGCTGAACGACAGATGCTGGCATATTCTATTGATCATATGCATGACCATTGCTGGATCTGCGGCTTTGGTTGGCGTGTTATTTGTTACGAAAACAGTACTGGGATGAAGTTCGTCAGTGACTTAAATCAGTGTTCTATGTATCCTTTTAATTTGCCTTGAGCGAACAAGCTATCGCATATGTTGCATGTATTGTTCAAAACGTACTCTTAAAAAGTTAAAGTCCAATAGTCCTTCACTTACAAGTTCTTCACATGTCTTGCTGTGTTTGTCAGGTTCATTATGGTGTAAGGGTACCAACGAAATAAGGTACAATCGCTCCGGTTCAGGTTCAGGTTCTTGGTCTGCTTCATTTATTGCTTTTACAGGACAGCATTTTTTCAATGCTTCCCTAGTATGCTCCCTTCTTTTCTTTTCGACTACGATTCTTGGCATTGGCTGTAACTCTTCTTCGGAGGCGTCTCACTTTTCAGGGTCCTCGGATTTTCGTTGGTGATTAGCATTGTAAATATCCGGATGTTGGTGTTTTTTCTATACACTGATGTCTGAATACCTCCCTTAGTCTTCCCTGTTTCGACATCTATGAACGCTAGCCTGTTGGTATAGTCTAGCCAAGCGTTTAGATTGGCTGGTGAATCTTGCACTGTTTAGGTAATCTTTGAGGTTTCGCAGTTCCTCCAGATTGCGTCTCCACACACCGAGTACATCATCTGTATAGAGCCACAGGCTATGGCTAATGTTTTGAAATTCTCCATGTTGATGTTGCACAGTGCAGGCGACAGTTTGAATCCTATGACGCGTCCGCTGGCCTGCTTATTGGCCGTCCGCGACTGAAGGTGCAGTAGATGGACTTCACGCAGAATGTGGTACACTCCATTCCGTTCTGTATGAAAGTCTGATGTCGATCTTTAGTCTTCTCCTAAAAATGTGCAGGACTGGTGTCAGCAGAACGCTCGAGAACACGCTCCCCACAAATCAGCTTACAAGATATTAGCTCCTAGACGCGCGTGATTGCATCCTTCATCTTTTGACGATCTTCAGGTATTCCGAATCATCTAAGCAATGTTATTCGGGAGAGGATCGTTGATCTTGAGTCTTGACCACAAACTTCGCAACTGGATGGGTTGCAGAACCAATGCAGCTGACTCTCAAGCTTATGGCCAGTGGATCTATACCGCAAAAATGCAGTGGCTTAGTGTGTAGAAAAACTTGTCTTAAATTTAGATCGATGCTTCGAACGAACTTGTTTTGCTGAAGTCGGATAAGAATGTTTACTAGGTAGCTGTTGGAGTTTTGCTTTTTTAGATTATTGCTGTTGGCGTCATCTAACCTTAGTAACTTCAAGACATTTTGAAAACGTCTCTTGACATTTACAAACGTTCTTGATGTTTCTGAAAAATTGACGTTTTTGAAATGTTGTTATTGTATATCTGAAAATTTGCAATTTGTCTCACACCACTCGCTGACAGTATTGTGTGAGCTTATAAGTTTACTTAGCGTACATTTACCACTCAGAATCACTTTAGAGGTGGACCGTAATCTGGAAGACACATGCCTTCTAGTGGCTTACTCCTCTTCTATATGTACTTCAGTTGTCCTTACTTTTAATGTAATTTTCGCTCACAACTTTCAACTATTAAATTCAATTTTTAACACTTTTACTTTTTAGCAATTCACTTCCCTAATCAGATTAATTTACCAGATTTCATAATTTTTATGCTCGTAGAGCGCTGACCGCAAATCTATGTTCAAACATTTGCAAAAATATTTAGGTGCACTAAACATGCAACATAAATAGGCTAGGTGTACCAATGTCAAAGCCACAGGCGGTATCTCTCGAAGAAATAAATTCTGAGTAAAGCGATTCTGAGTAGACTGCTTTCTGAGTAGACATATTCTGAGTAAAGTGATTATGAGTAGTGACATTCTGATTAAAGCGATTTTGACTAAAGAGATTCTGAGTAAAGTAATTCTGAGTGGTGAATGTAAACAGTTTACTTACCAGGATTCAAACAACTGGCAAACATGTCTGAGTATAAAACATATAAAACATATAAAACAATGTCTGAGTTGTGCACAAAATGTGCACATACCATGCCCTTGCTTTCTTTGCAAGTTTAAGACAAATATTCCTGACAACTTGCATATTTCGAGACAGATTTCCTACTTTCGAGGCAATTATTTTATCTTTCTGAGAAACCTTACAATCTTATTCTTCCTACAATCTTATTTAATGTGACATACCACGAACAGCTCTAGACCTCTAGTAAGCGTAACCAAAAACAGTTCAAGCAACGCAATAAAAAGCGCTATGCAGTTACGTAGTTAACCAATCTAATCTTGCAAGACCTCACTTATTCCAAAGTGACGCAGTGGGAACTGTAGAGTGCAGACTGATTTTATCGTTCAACAAAAAGCAAACAGCTTGCACAAAACGCACCACCGTCCCTACTTGTGAGGTTGAGCATGTCATAGCCCGCTTTCGAGGACAAGAAGATGTAATCCTACAACTACCATTCTGAGCTGAATACTCCGTATGCCATGTCCTCATTTGCCATATCCTCTTACTAGGACTGACAATGTGAACTGTCTACGTAAGACAGGCAAGCAGCATACAGGTTCGGCTAAATAGTAACGCATTATTTAGTAATTTAACATTATGCGACTGTTAATATTCATTCTTTTTGGTCTTACGCTATGTCAAGGACTGTTTTTCACAGGATTTAAAAAAGTTGATTCACACACTACACTCGAATGAACGGTCAATTCCTTTATCTGGCTGACTACATGAAATCACGAAATGCAGTAGCTGGGTTTTGACCAGGCAAGAATGCGACACAGAAGTTCAGAACAATTTGACATCTTATCATTTGCAACACATTTCTTGCTTCGGCAAGAATATTCGGTCTATTAGAGGTCTAGAAGTTAAACCATTAGTTCCATCTCCCCCTTTTTGGACGGTGACGATGAAAGGTGAAATATGTCCTTCATCCACTGAGTTTTCTGGATGCTGTTATTGGCAGCTTCTTTACTACATAATATAGCTCTAAAACATTTCCTGTATTCTGCCGATCGCCAGTAGTAAATAAGGGCGTGGTTACCGCTATTGATTGCTATTGGAATAGCCATAGAAAATAGTATATGATCTACCAAGTCTTTGCTGTAATCTAAATAAGTCAGAATTCCAAATGTTCCGGTTGCAACAACCCAGGTAGCAACGTAGTTACCCGTTATTAGCAGCACTGTCCTGCAGATATGTTCGTTTTGAGTTGTTGGCATTAATGCTTGCCGGCTGCGATTAGCCCAATAGAGAGCACAATAAATTCCAATTACGAAAACATTGACTACATTCAATTCAATTACCCAGAAAGTTAATGCTGGAGTGGGCAGTGCTGTTGGTGGGGAACAAAGAACAAACTTAATGTTTCGTTTGGTTGATAAGCCGGTAAACCCATAGATAACTACGGTGGATGCAGAGGCAATTGATAAAATGCCAGCAATGAATAAACTAACGTATTTGAAAGAAGGGCGGTTGAACACAGATGGTAGTGTTGTTCCCACCAATCGTTCGACGCCTAGCCATAGCGTTAATTTTGAGTTGGCACACTGGAGTATGATAAACATGGATAGTGTCTCCAAGCATTGGCGTTGTGTCCACTCCATGCCGATAGCAGCAGATATGGATCCTGCTATCATCTGTAGGCTAATCTGCATGTCCACCAAGGCAAGCATACATATGCAGTAGCTGTTGGAGTGTAGTGTTGGGAACCGGTAGTGCGACCAAAGAATGAGACAGTTAGAGAGTAATCCGAATGAAGCTAGCGCCGTTATTATTGGAATCACAACAACTACGGGATACTGGTTTGCGTAAAGCACCTGTGAAAAATTTGCATGAACATGCCTGTCCATGGTATGTTTTCTCCGAGTTGTAAGCTTCAGCTATAAGTACATGAATCTACAATTAAAAGTATCATATTATACTGTTTTCAGAACGTGGTTTAATCCGAATAGAACTTTTTGCTAAAGATACATCAGACCATAAATTACTGTAGATCTTTAGTAAGTCCTTAAACATAACAAATATTTCGGTAGTTTTAAGGGCCTTTTCGCGCGCGAGTTAAAAGAGTAGAGTTAAAATTTTAACTCGTTTAACCCTGCTTGCGAGTTAAAATGAACTGTTTAACTCATTTTAACCCTGTGCGCGAAAAGGATTGAGTTAATTTTAACTCTTTTAACTCGTTTAACTCGCTGCGCGAAAAGGAAATAAGATTCTTCTTTAAGTTGTTACTAACCTTGGAACCTTTAAGAACCTCTGAATTTTATATAACGTGTTCTAATCTATAAAACTGGATAACTGCGACCTGTATATCCAGTTTTTTGTTTCAGGACAGCAAGTAACAGAGTTATTGTCACTCTGCTAGATACGTTGTCGTAACTATGTATCTCCTGATATAAATATAGTTTAGTTTATCCCCCGATTGTCTTGGGGCAAAGGTTGCAGGTCAAAGCTCAAAGGGACAGTTGGCCTGTTGCGATATGTGAAAGAGCCGGCAAAGGCCAAACTCCCAAGGTCACTCCCTGATCGTCTCATAATCTGATTCGCATGTATCCACAGTCTCGAATCCTGAAAGACATTCATGCAGGTCATCCAGGAATAGTACGCATGAAATGTGTCGCACGTTCACTTGTATGGTGGCCGACGTTGGACAAAGATATAGAAGACTTGGTAAGAAGTTGCGAAAAATGCAATAGTACAATGCCTCTTTATCAAAGGTTCGTTGGCCCTCAGCTATAAAACCCTGGCAGCGTATTCACATTGATCGAGCAGGTCCGTTCCTATCCCATACTTGGTTGGTGGTTGTGGATTCGCGGATCAAGTGGCCAGCAGTAGTAAAGTTGGGTGTAGTGAACTCGAAACAAATCGTTCATCATATTGGTGCTGTAGTTTGAATACCATTTTACGATTTATATTTGAGGAAAATATTTAAAAATATCTGATATGATTAAAATTAAATAAAGTATTTAAAAGATAATACCTTTAATTAAAATTAAACTTTAAAATCACCTCAAATATAGTCAGGCAGGTAGCATAAATTTGCTCCAAACTACTTGGACAGGGTGTTTAAAGCGAAAGCTTTTCTAAATGTTTTTTGCAAACCTAAGTAGTTACAAGCAAGCAGGAACAAACATACCACAGTTATGTATGGACATAGCCTGTTGCCTCATATTCAAGGTTAGATTGTTTTTATACAAGTTCCAGATTGACATTTTAATTAGATTTAATTCGACGCGTATCGATGCTCTCCGATAATTAAAATAATAGTAACATAAATTTTTGAGATTTAATGTAAACTCTAATATTTAAATTTCAGCATCTACACTTTAAATATGACTATTTATAGGGCTGGCATACGTTTTATGTTGGTATAAATCCCTGCAGTGTATTAATTGGCAACAGCCAACTATAGTATTTAACGTATTTGGATACGATCTATAAATTATATCATACTAATGATATATCTAAACAACAGTACTTATTGGTTCTTCAAGGAATATTCCTAGTCCATCCAAACCATGTCATTACAATTGTGTGAATTGAAAAATTAAAGCTTTAGTTAAAGAACAGCTCACAATACGGCATCTACCTTGGTTGTCGAGACTAGTTCAGGTAAAATCTGGTTCATGTAACCGAAACATGTAATCACTTCGGACTTATACATAATTTAAAAACCTTCTGGCAAGTTGAGCTTCTTCAACTAAAACTAATTAACAATGTACATGGATCATATGGAAATGCGTGCATTCATGGGTACTATGGAAAACTGATTAGCAGATTACTTAAAAGAATATGGCCTTTTTAAATATGTAAAACTTAACTGCTCAGGTTTATCAGATAGACAAAATGTGCAAAACCTTCTTCAAGGAGCAATGACTTAAGGTGTGGTTCGGGTTCGTGTATTTTCGGGCTGTAAAAGCGCAATTGCGACCATTACATCTTTTAGCCTAGAAAACATTTTAGAAATGTCACGGCGTGTGAAAATATAAGTTTTGGAGAAATTAGATTTAATCCGCCATAACTTGCACTACAAGCACCTGCGCAGACAAACTTATAGTCAATTGAATCCTCTTACCAAGACCAACAAGTTTGCTCTTGGAAGTTTTCTTCGATTCCTTACGATTTAAGAGATACCTATACTAGCTAAAATTGATTTCTGAGGTCCAAAACTGACCATTTTTGGAGGAATCGAATATTGCAAGAATTCGACCGTTTATGCAGCACTGGTAAAGTATGTCCATATTTATGGTCCCAAGCGATATGTTATGCCCAACAGAGAGCTCTCTCCGACATCTCTTCCTACGCACAGCAAAGAAAATGTGAACTTTTGAAAATCGCAACTAGATTGTTTCTCTCAACTCATGCAACCGATTTGAAAGCTGCTTCAGCTACGTATTCTCGGGGCAATTGCCGAGGGCTATTTTTAATGGTTTAGCGTTTTGCCTTTCTGTTCGAGAGAAATAAGCGTCCAAACTTGAAACGTTTGAAGGAAATCAGAGAAAATTTACATTTTTTTCAAAATCTTGAGCTTAGTTGAATGTTATCCAATTTCAGAAAAAGAAGCCTTCGGGAAGTCGTTTCTTTTGAAGCCTGATATGGTCGCTTTTCCTTAGCTTTCCCACACTTCGAGAAATACATGTTCAAAAATTGTTTTCTTGTTATCATCCAAGTCGAACAGCTGAAATTGGACCGCTTTACTTTACCTAGTTGTGACAAGTAGGTATAAAATGGGGATTCTGGAACAACTCCGGAGTTGCCAGTTTAAATATCCGGGTCCCCAAGCCTCTCTCTATTACAAACTGGCACCTTAATTACAACTGGCTACCGATGCCCGAAACCTGTTCGCGCCCTAATAGCGTTTCGACCCCCGCCACGAGGTCTCATCAGACGGCTTCCGGCTACCGTTTCGTTTAATGAATTCAAATGTTTATAGGTACAACAGTAAAACCAATACAAAAAACTAAATAAAGTAACAGAAATAGTTATTTAAAAATGAAAAATAGAAGAACTGTATATCAAGTGTTAATACAGGAAAGTTAATGTTTACGAAAAAAGAGAAGACAGCATGGTTTATTAAGCAAATGAAAAAAAGACAATAAACAAAAAGGGTTACCAATCAAGTGAAGGCGGGAAGAAAAATATGCACAAAGCGTAGCACTCAAGTGAAAAAAGACAGTTATACAAAAAGGTGTGGAAATCAAATCAAAAGGAGAAGAAAAATATACTAAAAGCGTAGTACTCAAGTGAGAAATGACAGTTAAACAAAAAGGTGTAGCAATCAAGTCAAAAGGAGAAGAAATATACAAAGGCGTAGCACTCAAGTGAAAAAGACAGTTATACAAAAAAGGTATAGCAATCAAGTGAAAAAGAAGGTACAATAAAGAATAGGATGTACTAGTCAACTGGAAAATAAGGCAAATAGTTAGTGACGCAATGTGCACTAAAGAAAAGTGAAAAAGAAAGGTTAAAACAAGTTAAGTAAAAAAAGCAGTAAAGCAAAAAAGGGGGGGGTCAGAGAAGGATATAAATAGAACAGTAGGAAATCGAAGTAGTGAGTTCATAATCAATATCTCTGTAATCATGACTGAAGATTCCAACGATTTAGTATACGAAGTGGAGGAAATCCTAGATGAAGTGTATTTGAATAATTGTTTTTAAAATTGCTCTCGATGATCCATATGTAATGATTTTAAGTTAAAATACAATTAGTAATTTTATTATGCATAATAAAATTAATTATATATATATATATATATATATATATATATATATATATGAAAAGAAGGAGTTGTTTGGTTAAGTAAAGTATTTAATTGTTTAATGTTAATAAAAATTCTCCCATTATTGGTTTAGTGATAGCAGATGTTAAAGTTATTTTAATATTTAATTTTGATTTCCAGAGAAGAACAGGTCCTCGCAAAGAATATCTTGTGAAATGGAAGGACTGTCCTGCTATCCATAATCAGTGGCTTGCAATCGAAGAACTACTGGATGCACTTGGGAAGGTGAATACATTCACTGTAAAAAGATGCAAAGAAAACCTGATCATTCAGAAAAAAGCAACAATATTTATAATCTTGATTAACTATTTCTGCGAATGCACAGATGTGTACAACTTGTGGGATGAAGTGATTAGACAGAAAAAGTTCATAAAAATAGCATAACATATAATCTATTCTAATTTATATATAGAGATAGCAAAAAATATCATAATGTGTAATTTTTTATTTAGAGAAAGTTGAACGGAAGAATCCAGTATAAAGTCAAATGGGAAAATAGGAGACTTAGCTGGTGGACTGAGGTTGGAGATATGACATCATATCCTATTTTTTATTAAGCACATTAGAAAAGAAAAAGAAGATGACATCAACGAAGTTGTGAATGCAGTTGCCGCCGGGAGAGAGGATGGTAATGAATTTAACATGATTCACATAGAATAATATATAAATAAAATTGAAAGATTGGAATTAGCTATATTTTTATGCATTTTAATTCACTAAGAAATGATTGGAATTCCAATGATGTATACTACTATAAAAATATTGTTATAAAATCTCAAAAATGTATGCTGCATTTGCTATGCCGACAGTGATCTAACCCTCACAGAGATATGCATTCACATCGTTTGTTTCACATGCATGCGTGAGCTGTGGGAAAGAAGAGAGGATCCTACCTACCCTACATGCCGAATGTCCATTGGAAACATATTCACGGAGGTCATCTTTGATGGGAACACCCCTTGTGTAAGAGTAATGAAGAGGGGGATGTTCCTCCACGTGGGAAATAACGAGCCAGGTGGAAATCCAATCCAGCGTCTTAATTCAACTAATATGAACAACATGTCGCTGTTTATACTTATGTATTAATCGTAACGGTATCATCCATGCCTGCGAAATAGTAAAACTAGTGAAGACAGGCTTTAATAAAATGTCTGTTCCTTAAGCTTCTGTCTCATTTCAGTTCTAGGATCCGAAAGTTCACATTATGAAATCGATCCTATAAACACTATGAGTTGTTCCTTTTGAAATTTTGAAACAGTGTTGTTATTTAATTTGTTATAAACAGGCCATAAAATGCATAATCTATATGTTGCGAAAGTTTTTACTTCAACAGAAACGGGTCAATCAAATTGCACGAACTATATGCTGCGAAACGTTTTAATTCAGCAAAAACAGGTCAAACAAACTGCAAGAACTATATGTTGCGAAACTTTTTACTTCGACAAAAACGGGTCAAACAGATTGCACGATCTATATGTTGCGAAACTTTTTACTTCCACATTCTGTGCGTTGACAATGTGTTAAAAGACTCTATAATAGGTGACGCAGAAATTGAATGAAAGTTGTCTGGAAATGTAGCCGGTTTTTACAAATTTGAATCTGTGGAAAACAGAAGTGCACATATATTGTTCACAGCTGCGGCATAAGGAATATATGGATTTGCAAAGGAAAATTACTAAATTCGGGGAGCAATAAAAAGTATTAATTCAAAATGCAAACAAATGGTTAATTTTGGTTTGTTGCATAATTTATCCAAATATTCATTAAATAAAACTTAGTAGTAGTGGAAAATAGTGAAATCTGAAGCAAATCCGGCCTTACCATAATAGATGACTGCTCCCACAGAGTTACTGAAACATCCAAGACTCTGAATATCTATAAAACAGGTGTTTTTACCGTTTCGATCCCTGCCCTGCCAAAGGATCTAATCAGACGGCTTAAGACTGTCGTTACTGTTTTCTTTTTGTTATTAAATAAATCATTAAATACAATTAGATACTCATATTTTGTAATGACCATATCTAGAAACTAGTAACACCACCATCCAGCAAATGGCGTTTTTCATAGGGAATAGCCCCTTTTTATTAACATTTACACTATACAATTTATGTCTATCATTTCATCAAAAAGCTTCAACCGGATTACCCATACTTTCATCCTTCATCTTGCCCAAAACTTTTTTGTTTTTTGTGAGTGCAACGGATGATCCTTTGGGTAATCACTAGTATCAAATAAATTAATGTCTTGTAACGTATCGTTGTACACATTGCCAGAAGTAATATGATAACATAAACTGTCCGTATCTGTAAATAATAACTTTACATTTATACCATAGTTAGGTATGATATAACTGTAATGAAAATCATACATTAAATACACAGACAAGTCCAATATGGTAAAGCCAACATATATAGGTTTACATAATTCAACTGTAACACGTTTCATTGATACAGCAACTAAATCATCAGAAAATATAGTAGAGCGATTATATCTAGGATTAGATACAAGCGTATCAAGTTTTTAGAGGTAGTAACAAGCTTAATAGTCTCCATTGTTTTCCCAAATACAGCATTATTTTTATACATCTTTCTCAAGCTCAAAGTTAGCAACCTTTCTCTTCTCTGTGTTGAACAGGAAATAAGGTCTCATCCAAGAGTTTTGAGTAAATCTAAGGACTCGATGCCCGTTTGTGAGGATTAGCCCAAGCGTCAGATATTGTTTTAGATTGAAATAGTGAATTATATGTTTCTTCTTGGGCTGAAGATTGGGAACCAATTTTTCAAACTTGCCAGAGGGAATGCCCTAGTTATTCTTTAGCCATCAGGCATAGGGGGAGAGCATATCATCTGTGATCAAAAGTGTTTCAGCAGCCAAAGGATAGGAGTTGTGGGAGTCATGTAAATGTTGAGGATATTGCAGATCCACCTCCAGCACGTAGCCTATTTCCTGATTCATTTACTGTTCTAACCAGTTTATCGCATCAAATGACTCCATCTATTCAAAGTCTTTACCCGGAAGTGGTTGTGACATTGCCCAACCATATAAATTATTAGCATCCAGATAAAGTTCCCAAGTGTGGGGTTTAGATGAGTCATAGTTAGGAACCAGTGAGTTATTAGCTGTAGCGTAGCGGTGGGAGATCATTGAAATCCCACCGCGCATCCCAGCCTCAAAGTACATGTACATTTCCGGAACTTGTTACAACTCCAGTTCAATTTCAGCCATTTTAAGACATGCATCCCAACCAAAGGAAGGAAGGGTGTAAAAGTGAGCAGGGTCCAGCCCATAATACTGTAGTCCAAATATGCGAAAGTTTTCAAAAATGTCAGCCAATAATAAAACGTCCGTGAGTAAATATAGATCGTGATACTCTCCCAGCGTCTGAATGCTGAATTATTGCCAAACCTTTTGAGCATGTTCATAGTCTGCGTTACTGATGTTGCTGTCATTTAGTTTACTGTAAAAGCCTTCTTTAGCTGGTGAGATGTTTCTTGAAATTTTTCCCAACCATCCACGCAGTTTTCATCCGTTACAATAGAACTGCTACCGGATGGTCAAGTTGCAATTAGACAAGACCAGCTTAGAATCATTTATCCTCTGAAGCAATTTAAAAAGATACAGCATTTCATTTGGTCGTGGTTAAGTGGAGATGATCAGTGTACTCTGGGAGAAACCAAAAGCTTACTATGTCCTTATCTCGCTGAAATCCATAACGTCCAGCTTTGTATGATTGATAAACAGGAAGTAATGTTCGCAGGATTTGATCCGCTGCATCTAACAAGTGAAGATCTACTCCACATTTACAAGGTGTAAAGTACATAAAAGGACACAAGCATTCAGACATTTGTATTACCATGGATTGTACTCAATGCTATGAGTCATTCACTGATGCTGCAGAAAGACGGCGACATGTAAGAAAGATTCACTCTGACCAGCTATCCAGAACATGTTGTGGAACAACTTTCAAAACATTACGTCTTTTTAATCATCACAAGGAAGAAAATCATCAAAATGAGGAAGAAACTAATCAACCAAACAAGGAAGAAACACACAGACCCTATTAACAACGTTTGCAAATGAATGATCAAAACTGGCTACTTGTCTTTACGTCCGGTTGTCACCCTATCTGAAATTTTTAACGGGCACCATTCATAATATCGGGCTCATCGCTCAGAACTGTTGAACAATATTATCAGGCTGAGAAGGCTAAATTCTTTTTGGACTGGAATACATTTTGGAAGATTCTGAAAACTTGGCCACCATCACAGGCTAAACGCTTTGGGGCTATGGTAGCAGATTACAATGAATAATTATGGAATGACATTGCAGAGGCAGTAATGGAGCATGGAGTTCTGGAGAAAATACGTCATAATCCAGATATTGAATCAATACTGGTAAATTCCGGATCAGATGTAATTGCTGAAGCAAACAAATATGACTCATTTTGGGGAAATAGAATGGATTTCAGTGAACCTACACTGAATGATTCATCACAATGGTTAGGACAGAACAAGCTAGGATGTATTCTCATGAAAATTAGAGACGAAATTATTGCTGAAAATAATAAAAAGATACAAGATAATAGACGAAAGAAAGAAAGTTGTCACTACAGCACCACAGACCCGAAAAATTCGGGCCTGAGGTGGGGATCGAACCCATAACCTTCGGTTAACTAGACCGACGCTCTACCGATTGAGCCACCCAGAATCGAACCAAGCTTAAGTTTGAATTCGTTCCCAAACTGTATTGACACGTTTTTGAATAGGCATAAACGGCATAAACATAAAGCGCAAAAACACTCAATACCTGTAATATTTGTGCTGCATGAATTGTACGTGATGAATAAAATAATAGCGACTCCGTTTTTGAAGTTTCAACGTCCATTTCTTGCATAGTTGCTGGACCAGCTAAAGCAGGAAAAACTAGTTTTGGTAGCAAACTGGTAAGTCATTCTGAGAAAATAATTAGCTCACCACCAGAGAAGATAGTCTGGTGTTATACTGAATGGCAAAGATAATATGAAAAGCTTCCACGCATAGATTTTGTTAAAGGACTGCCTGATGTTGACCAGTTAAAACAGGACACGCCTAAACTGTTAATTTTGGACGACTTACTGCAGGAAATTACAAAAGATACTAGTCTTATACAGCTATTTACCAGAGGCTGTCATCACTGGTCTTGTAATGCTATTTATATAACACAAAATATTTTTCATGACAGAAAAAGAACAAATAGAATAAATTCACAATACATTGTGTTGTTCGAATCGAAAACCCTGCTGACAAGTTAACTCCTTCAAATTTAGCAAAGCGAATGTTTTCTCGGCAGGTTGGTGGATTTATACAAGCTTTTAACCACGCAACTAGCAAACCATTTGTATATCTAATGATTGACCTAGATCAAAATACACGGGAGGAATTTAGGTGGAATGGCGTATACAAACTCAAGAAAACATAAAAGACGAAACGATGAAGCTACAGTAACTCAAAATGGCTAACCTGTTTGCAAAGCAATTAGATCATGTCAAGGTTCCGTGCAAGTGCAAACCTAAACAGAGATGTGCAATACTTGAGACTGCAGATGCAGAGCTAATAAAGGTTACATGTGACTGTGTTGGAAACATACTTTCGGGTAATGTTCCGCTGACACAGGAAGAAAACAAACGTTTAAGCCGATTAAAAACAGTGCTGAGGAACTTTAGAGATAAAGGCAAACGCTTAAAGCACAAGAAACAAATTCTTATTCAAAACGGAGGTATAATACCTGCGCTAATTCCTCCAATTCTTGGTATTCTTGGTGGAGTTGTTAGCGATCTCATCTTTAGACGATAATGGAATATTCTATATTTGTACGCACTGAGTACTTTGAAGATCATAAAAGGGAATTAAACAAGGAACCAAAACTCACGCGCAATATACCTAGCGATGTTAATTTAGCTTTGTACCGTCAAACGAATTACCGTATACGTATTAATGCTACGGGAAAAGGGAGAAAAGATTACAATACAACAGCCACTTCTACAACCTTTAAGCGAGGATAAAAATCCCATTATTGTTTCTCACCCCTAAAAAATTTCGATCCATAGGTGAACAACTAATTAATCATATTCAAAAAATTGATGACCTTAGAGTTAATTCCAATGGAGAAATTGAGCATAAAGGAAGAAAACCTGATGGATCAAGAATACTAGATTTAGTCAATGACTTTGTAAGAAATGGACCGACAAAAAGTCCAGCTCGAGGATGGCAGTTATTGGCAGATGCAGTAAGGGACAGTAATGTACCTCGTGAATATGTAGGTAATCCCCGTCATTAGCAATACATAAAAGGTGATGAAACACCTGCAAAGTCGACCGCTATTTCAAACTGGGTCAAGAGTAGGCGTGGCACTGAAACTCTTAAAATGGAAATACTTTGAATGATATATATTATTCACCAGATAATCCAGCAGCCTATACAGGAATCACTAAGCTATATAGAGCAGCAAAGAAGGTATATACAACCTTAACAATCAGCGATGTCAAAACTTGACTTCGAAAGCAACAATCCTATACATTACATAAGCCCATTAATCGACGATATGACAAACGCAGGTATTATGTTACAGGTATTGACAAACTTTGGCAAATTGATTTAGCTGATATGCAGCACATAACAGATCAAAATGATGGATATCGGTTCCTTCTCATATGCATAGATGCAAGAGACACAATGCCCGCAGGCGACTACTCACGACAACAGATACACTTCAACTGACTAATTGATTAATTTGGCTAATTAACGAAAGGGCCAAAACCGAGGTTTCTACACGGTAGTGATAAAGAAATCATTCAAAAGATTAGTGAAACACACTTCGCGTAGCGAGTATTTAACAATATAGAATTCATATCCCTAAAGACAGCTACATGCTGGACCTGAATATAAACTATTTATATACTAAGTTAAAAAGTTGTAACAAAGGATGGTGCTGACTTGACAGAACCGACACTAACAGGAGGAGCAGTCGACACAACTAAAGTTAACGTTGCACCCATAAATTTAATTGGATCTACACTGTTTGCGTGTTATAGTGAAACTTAGTAATAACGAAATTGAGAACAGTATTCCACTTTATGCACTCAAGGCTTTGGAAACGCTGTTAAACTTTGGTAGCGAAGCTAAAACAACACATCAGCAAATGGGAATGCTTTATAAGGATAGCGACTTTGACAGTTTGACAGCAACTTCCACCCTGTGGAGGGGAAAGCCTTTCTTAGAGAATGCTGGTGTAGAATTCACTGCATTGCGATCTCTTCAAACAGAATAAATATATGCTAAGTGATACTGAGATGTCGATTGAGTTGCACAGGATTTCTGACAATTTTGTGCTCATTAGTGATGGAACAGAGTACAAAGTCAAAGTAGAAGACCTAAGGTGGTATGCATGGAAAGTAAAACCTCAGGAATCACTTAGTTTGGCAATTGAGAAAGCTTTAAAGGGGCATAACACAGCTAAATATCCCATTCGACGTGGTAAAGTGGTTATCAAACATTTAGCTACCAAATCTCAATCATTGAAAATTCCATCTTTATAGGGAAACTGCCCAGACGTGTAGTTGTCGTAATGGTGGATTCAGAATCCTTTAATGGCTCCTTTAAGGAGAATCAAATTTGAACACTATAAGGTGTCTGAAATTTCATTAAAATTTGGCGATGAATATGTTCCAAAACAGCCAATGAAAATGAGTTGGGAGGACTTTAGATACACTACTGTATGCATCTGTATGAGGGATGTAACATGGCTACTAGTGACAGGTGGTTAGATATTTTGTACAAGGATTTTTCAATCGGTTACACCATATTTGTTTTTGATCTTACTGCTGATAATGTGGATGGAGGAGCAATGGAATTAATAGGAGATTTATCCCTTTACATGCAAGTGACCAAACCACTTTCTTCCTATGCGCAAGGAGTTGAGTTGATTGCATATGGAGAAGTTGATAATTTGATTTCTATTGATTACAACAGGACACCCTTCTTTGATTACTCAGTATGAATACTATTGAAATATTGGAAACTATTCAAAGGGATAAATACCTAAGGAAATATTTTATGGGCGTGTACCCTTGTGATCAATTACCATAACTTTACCTTGGGAACATTGGGTCGCAATGTATTTAGACTGTTATGTAGAATAGTTTGATAGTTATGGTTTAGATCCTATTCAGGAATGTAAACGGTTAGATCCTATTCAGGAATGTAACCGGCATAATTATAAATAGTTATTGTTTGCAAGACTTTGAACTAGTGTATGTTGTGAACATTGTATTTACTTTTTGTATAAATGTGTGCGTGGGTGTGCTTTCACATGATGGTTGCACTTTTCCTTTGTTTACAATTGGAAGTTTTGTATGTTTGGGAGCAAAGAGCATTTCTAAGGGTGAGGCCTGTTCTCAAAACCTAGCTCATATGATTCAAAGGAACATTGTTTCAATGTCAACTGTTAACTTGGTATTGTCACATCATAACTGCTTTGATGTGAATCTCAATGGCTGTATGAGCATCTTAAGGAAAATTGTATCGTTAGTATGGAGTCTGAGCTATACAGTGGTCCACTATAGAAACAAAATGATGGAACAATTCGACTCTTTCATAATGGAAAATTCTTTATTACTGGACTATCTAATGAATAATCAATCTATACACTTGCACGCATTGTTGTACGTAAATGTCTATTGTTTAAAAAATAATCGTACTGGAAATGCTGTTATTACAAAGTCTTCTTTTTCATTATACATGACTCGAGTAAATCTGCAGGGGTTCCATCATGTGTTAAATTCTACAGGATCTTTTACACACTCTCTAATAATGCTTCGTATCTTTACAGTCTTATTAAATTTGAATGCATATCCGCGGGATTTGGGAGAGTGCTTAGTGAACACATGAAATGAAATCTTCATTTTGCATGCTATTTGAGTAGACATAGGGAACAATAAGAGACAATATTCAAGAATAACAGAAATATAGAGAAGTATAGAGAAGGAGCAGAAACTACCATGTACAGTGCTTTCCGTCCTAACTCAACTCTTGGGCCTAACTTAATCATCAGAAAGCAAAGAAGTAAATGGTAATTTAAAAAGACACAATAGAAGAACTAGAAAACATCAAAATAATTTCACAGATATCCTAAACTAAACCAAACCTAACTCAAAAACAAAAATAAATCAATTTTCATTGCGCAAAAATAAAGAATATTCCAAAGTTCCTAACTAGCTAACAACACAACACAATTATAACCGATCATAATTATAGCCGTTCATCGTTCATCCCCCGGCGAAAAAGAATGAGTGCCCACGAATGGCAGCAAAGGCAATACAAATAACCTGACGAAAACCAACTAATTAAAGACTAAGATAAAGACAGAAAGTCACAACAAAAGTCACAACAAAGAAAATTCCTAGCTAAACAAAACAAACAAACAGTGGAATGACAGAAAAGAGAAATGATTAATATAAGGCAAAAATTAAAGACACATATTTAAAGACAAAAATTAAAGTACATTTAAAGACTAACAAAAAGACTAAATTCAAATATTCTAAGTTCAAAGTCTTTCGTTGTAAATGGCAGATACTGGGTTGAGGCACTAATTTTATGGCAGGGGACTCATCCGTAGGATGCTGATTGAGCAATAAAGCACCGCTGAAAACACCGAGAGAGCTGTAAAGCTGAAAAAGAAAAGGGATTAAACACAAAGATACCCTAAAAATTTCCAAAATTGAGCCTCGTTAGAAATTAAACTAATAGCAAAAGTGAAAAGATAGAAAGATAGAAAAGAGAAAGATAGTAAAGAGTTTTCAAAGGATTTACAAAGATCATGTTTTTACAAAATGACTAAAGCTTCACTCCAAAGATTAGAAAAAGATTCTACTTAAATACAAAACACATACATACACCCAGTATACCATGTTTCTCCGAGCTTTAAAGTCTATGTTCAAGATAGAAAACTGAAAAGAAATATACACAGATAAGAGCTACTATACACCCTTGAAATGGCAAATCAGCTGAACTTAAGTGTAAGATAAGTGTGAAAGGTTGAAATCAGGATCTGAAAGAAGTGAAGAAAAGTGTCCAGGGCAGGGATCGAACCGCCGAGCTTGGTTTAAGAGTAGAACGCTCTACCACTTGCGCCACATCCCCGGACGTTGAAAGTAGATTATTACGCTGATTTCAACCTTTCTGGGTTGCTGATGTTTAACATACTCCTCTTGCTAATTTAAATTCGGCCTCGAATTTCCAGGAATTGCAGGTCGGGTCCTCAAATTCAAGTACCATGTGGTCTAAGGGCGGCTACCCGGCTGCCTCCTAACCTGAGGCCATATTATACCTTCTTTCTTCTTCAAAGCCGGGAGCCTTTAGATCAAACACAAGAACCATATCAACCATATAAACTATACCCTTAGCACCACGAGGACCACCATAACCAAACCAACTATATTTCAAGGACCTGCAATTCCACCATTCCCAGGCATCACAAACGACTTCATCTCCTCAGAGCGGTAAGGACACGGCACGGTAGCCAAATGTGAAAGGTTGAAATCAGGATGTGTGATGATGTGAAAAACTAGCAATTACGGTCTGCGATTCTACAACAACCATTGAAACTAACGCTTACTTCTGTGTAGTGACTTCGGTCTGGAGCTATGAGTCATATTTCTAATTAGAGTAATTAATCAGTCTGTCGTTATTATATCTGTCGAGCGGCTGCGTGCCATTTACTGTGTGTGACCGTTTATGCCCATTTTTGGATATCAATAAATTGTAAGTTTATTAATTAAACACATTTGTCCGCCACCACTGTCTAATGATTGAATAGGGTAGGATTTAGGTTAGGGGGTCTAATTTCTGGAAGTTGCACCCTTTAGGAGAACCTGCTTTGATTCGCCATTCAATTCCCGGTTTAGTTCCGGGCAGTAAACACGGGGATTGATATTTGGCGACCGTGACAGGACCACTGTCCGGTTTGTCAAATTTCAAAAATTCGTTTATTTTGACAATTTTCACATATCAATAACTTTTTTATTTTTGCGAGTTGAACGAAAAGCTTTACATTTCTGAAAAGCTCTTGATCTGGAGATTCTTTTATGATACCTAGTTTTTCATAAAAACGACTTTTAATTTTTTCGATCTTTTGAGGGTGCAACTTTGAATTTTTGAAAAATGGAAAGTTTAGGATTGGTAGCTAGGGGGTGTTGGACACCCTCCCCCCTCCCCCCCCCCCAGGTAGTTTGAGGCGGGGAATTCAACTGGAAACTGCATAGGGTTATTGGTGCAGCCCAATAACCTATATTTACATAAAGTTTAGGTAGATTTAAGCGACCCCCCCCTCCCCCCAAACCCCCCCCAAGACGGGTATAAAATTTTCGAAATTTTTTAGTTTAGGAAAATTTGTGGACGTTTTTTCCACACCCTGGTGGTAAAAATTCCTGTTTTCGGGAATATTTAACACTAGGAGAGCAACAGAAGCGCACTAGAGGTAAAATTTTGAATTTTTGGTCAAATTTTGAAAATGTTTTTTTCGACAGCCCCAAAGTCATTTTCGGGCCGATTTATGCCAAAATCTTGCTCATTCGGCCTGAAATAAATTTTTTGGGCGTTGTTTTCACGCTCAGGAACCTATTTTAGGCAATTTAAATGCAAAATTTTGAAAATTTTTTCGAAATTTTGTGAAATTTTTTGACCCCCCCCCAAGCATTTTTGAGGTCAAGATCGGTTAATTTCTTGCTATTTTGGTCCTAATAAATTTTTGGAGCGTTATTTTCACGCTCAAAACGTGATTTAGGGCGTTTTAAAGCCAAAATTTGAATTTTTAGGCCAAATTTTGACGATTTTTGACCCCCCCCCAATCGACCCCCAAAATCGGAAAATCGCTTAAAAATAACGATTTTCGCCTGAAATATCGGTGAGCCTAAACGCAAATTGCTATTTTAGGCTAGATTCTGTCTGTAGTTCGTGTTTTTAGAGTATTTAGGTATTTTTGATCCCCCCTAAAACCCCCATTTTCAATTTTTTTTCGGGATCCTAGTGTCGTTTTTGGCATTTTCGAACACTTTTTTCTGCTTTTTTGAGTCGAAAACAAAAAATCCGTTTCGTCTCATTGGTTACACTAACCAGAAAATGCTAAAAATCGCGTCGCCCCCCTACCCCCGCAATTTGATATATACGTAGAAACTTTTTGGCCAATTTTGTTGTTTCTCGTGCTTTTTTGTGTCGATTGGAGGCGAAATTCTGTTTTGCGTGCGCGTACGCATTAATTTCCGAGCAGACGCACGGCGTTTTGGTCTTGTTTTCGGAAAAAATGCATTTTTAAACGGCTTTTGACGAAATTTTGTCCCTTTGAAAACTACTAATTTGTGGTCAATTTTCAGCAAACAGAAGGTCGCACCTGCACTAGATATGCTGCTTTCGTGTAGTTATGCCCATTTTGCGAAAGAAAACCCCTCCCCAGTTGTTTCGTCGAGAATTTTCGTTTTTTTTCTGTGTTTGAGCAAATTTAGCTATTTTTGGTGCGCAACTGTGTTTTTTCTGAAAAGCAGTATTTTTGTCAGTTTTGCTTTGGTATACGTACAATTTGTTGTTTTGAATCCATAGCGCACAGCGTACCAAACGTACGTACATAACTGAGCAGTTTCGGGTTTTTTTTCGGCGCGCCCCCCTTACCAAAGTGGCAATTTTCGAACCATTTTTGGTGAATAGCTTGTGTTTTTCTGCACAATATGCCACTGCAATTTTAAACTACGTAGATCTAGTAATTTTTGGGACAAATCTTCACATGAGTCAGTTTCGTCGGTGTTTTTTC
Source organism: Trissonchulus latispiculum (assembly GCA_030248195.1). Classification (NCBI taxonomy): domain Eukaryota; kingdom Metazoa; phylum Nematoda; class Enoplea; order Enoplida; family Ironidae; genus Trissonchulus; species Trissonchulus latispiculum. The sequence continues at coordinate 45,370 of JASAND010015538.1, forward strand.
TGCCACAAAGTTGGTCATTTAGTGGCTACATGCCCTTTACGTATAAATAATTTTCGATGCCAAATTCCTTTTAGTGGCCAGTTTAGTAATATTTTCAGAGGCACACAGCCAAGTCATTCCGCGTTTTTGCCGAGAGCAACCAATTTTTCCTCGAAATTTTCGTTATTGCCCCCATACGTGCATAGCTCAAGACGTGATTTTGCTCCCCCAAGTCTGCTTAGCCTATATGTGCCCCCACCAATCAAATGTTTTTCTTGTGGTTTTGTCGGCTTTCCTAGCGCGAATTCAAATTTTCTGAGACGTCCAATTCACGGAATTCGCCATAATCACAATTTGGTCTCGCCTGCTTACCCCAAATTTCCAACTTTTTCTGGTCGAATGTCAAGTTCTACGTACCAGAGCAAATTCAACGCTATGCCTAGTTGCCCCATCGGAAACTACACCAGAAACAGCTATTCGTTTTGTCCTAACCCTCAAACTTCTTTTTCTAGGCAGAAAAATCCACCCAAAAATGGTCATTTTCGCACGTCTGAGGTATGTCCGGATTTTTCAGGCGAAAACTGTTCTGCGAATCCCCAGAACCAAATGACTACAGCAGTGAGGAGTAGACCTACGAACTGCTACTATAACCGGTATCCATTCCCTCAGTTCGTTTCGCCAAGATTTTCTGGAGGTCAAAACATTTTTCAGTATGGCAATAGTGCCATTTGGCCCAAATCTCAAAAATTTCCGGGTCGATTTGCAAATTCTTGCTCTCAGAGTCCAATGAACGGTAGTTTCAGTTCAAGCGCGATGTTCTTGAACAGAGTTTCACATTTTTATCCCTCGAATTTTGGTTTTTTCCAACGAAAGTTTGGAAAATCTGCGTTTTTGACCCCCCAAAACAGGTCATACCACCACAAACAAAAAGTGACTTGTTGCGACGGAATTTTTTCTAGTAGTTAAGATCAACCACATAATTTTTCCAAGCAGGCACATAACCTGGCCAGAAAACACCAGGACCAAGATTTTTCTGGATCAAGGTCTCATGCTACGACTTCTTCGAATTCGACTCAGTGGTCGCAGTTTGGTCAGTTGGGCAAGGATCATGAAGCAACTAGTTCAGGAAATATTGAGCTCAATTATGAATTGCCTTCTACAGTGCATGTATTGGAGCACTACGACGCAACTTACGATTTTTTCGAAAGTACCACTGGTTCAATAGTTGGCGATGGAGCCTCAGATTCTGTACAATGCTCCGAAACAGTTCAAATACCTGAAGTTAGTGGAAGTTGGAATGATTTGGAAGTGGAAAGCATACGTTTCCCAGATCCTCATTTTGCTGGTAAATATTTAACGGCGGAAGTTAACGCTGAAAAGGCAAGTATGGATTTGCCCAGCTCGAATGGCTTGAATACAATGGAATTAAACAAAGCTCTCATGGAAAGTGGCTCTATAAATAGTACTTCAGCTATCATGGGAACTGTAGTAAACATTGCCCTAAGTAAAGGTTATGGTTTGGATCTGTTATTTAATGAAGACAAGGGCAAGGATAGTGCTGAAATATTGGAAAACAGCACTGATGAAAAGCTGAAGCTACATATGTATACGTATACAAGAAATGGATTTGGTTTGGAAAAGAATGATTTGGTTATAGTTTCGCAGCCACGAGCTTTGTCATCGCCATTCTCAGCAATTGGATCTTAATACTGGATGTACGTATGGAATACGTACAAAAGCCATGGAGGGCTTCGATTAGGACTCTGGTCACTGGGCTCATAAATCATCATTACGCGCAACTTGTATGGCCATCTTCAAGTTAGTGCGTAGCTGCCACGCAAAGGCGCATGTCGTAGGTCTCTACGTCGTGTTTCTGTCGTGATGGTAGCATGGTTACATTCTTTTTCTTTTTTTTCTATTTTTCACTTTTAATATTCTACTTTTCGCAGTAATTTTTTTGTCTTGTATTTTTGTCTATTTTTAATCGGAATTTTGTTGAAAACTAACGTGCAGTATTTTTCTAACCTGTATTTTTATCTGTCGTATTTACCGGAATTCTAGGAATTATTAGTTTATTTGAAAAGCAAGCAAAGTTTGTTAGTTAACCAGTACATATATGATGGTTAACCAGAAAGAAAGAAGGAATAATAAGAGGCAATACCAATAATACGTTCATACCTTAAACGCCTCAGATACGTTTAAATGAAGAATTTAACTATTATTGAAGTTTGGCTTGCTATATATCTTCTATTTTGTGGTATTTAATCTTTACGGTATTATTTTTGAAGTTCGTAGTTTTTTATTCGTGTACAGATATACTTTTGCGTTCTAACTTTGGCATTTTGTTTTGTATTTTTCACTTAATCTTTGCCGTATTTTAATCTAAAAACTTCTTAAAAATCCAAAAATATTGAGTTAGTTCTTTATGTAGTTTATTTGCTGTACACTTGTTTTTGTATTCTTTTGTAATTATGCCTCGGCAAGCCACACTTCATAGCGAAATAGGTTCATGCTTTGTTATATTGACATAGTGAATTAGAGTTCGTTTGTATTTTTACTCAAACATACTTAGAAAAGCTCTTAGTTTTTCTCTTTTGGAGTGTATTTCTAGTTTCTCTGTTCAAACGTAATCTCTATAAAACGTCGACTTTCTTTTCTATTTTGCGTCTATCCTTTCTAAAATTCTTGACAAAACTCTCAACTTTCCGAGTTCTTTATAAATGTTTGTCTAACCCCCTTTGTGTTTCAGCTTTACGGCTCTTTCAATGGTGTTTTTCAACGGTGCTACGAACGGTGCGAGTTGCCGGTGCTACTAATCTTCCGACCAGGCTCGAAGGCGGGTGCCCCAAACTAGCCATCCCACTGCCAGCCTTATATTTGAACTTTTTCGTAGTCATATTTGTTTGTCATTCATTGTTATAGTAATTTTATAGTCTTTTGTCTTCTGAAATTTTTCTATTCACTTTAAAACTTAGCCTTGAAAGCTTGCCTTAATTTTTGTCATGTTGTATTGTTTACGTTTGTTTGTCTACTTCGATTCTATTGTTTGTTTATGTTTACCTAGGTTTTGAAATTGTCTTGTGGAATTCGTAGGTACTCATTTCTTTTGCACGGGGTGAAACGATAACAAAAACATTGAAAACTGAGAATTTGATAACGTGTTGTTAGCTTATATTTGTTAGGACTTATTAGGATATATATGTATTATCGCTGTTTGTTAAATTTTACTTGAAATTCTCTTTGAAATTTATTGGGATTCTTTGTATTTTCTTTAAACTGCTATTTGCTATTGCACAATTCCGAGAGATGAGGGCTTTAGGCCAAGGGCCAAGAGTTGAGCTAAGACGGGTTGTGCTGTAAACGGCAGTTTCTGTCTGGACTTTTTAATAATTACCTTGTGAACCTGTAATCCTACTGTTATTTCTTTTTGTTTGCTAGAATAGGTATACATAGTTTGTTTTGTTCTTATATTTAGCCGTATTTACTCAACTTTGAACTTGCTGTATAGAATAACTTGTACCTATTTGTTATGTTCTGTACTTGTTTAGCTTGGAATTTGAAATTTTGTTGTTCACTATAAATGTCTTTTGAATCTTGCTGTACGGATACTATGCTCTATATTATCTTTTGAAATCTTGTTGTACAGTATAAACTGTCATATTTACTCCAGGTATAGAAATTTATTAACTGTACTGTTAAATCCGGATTATAATTGTTGGAGTGATCGTTTTGTGTGTTGGGATGAGTTGCGTGCATGGGGTTTTCTAACCATAGAGGCTTTAGGGTACACTTATTCATATGGGGTCTCGATTCTTTACTTTCGATTTCTACTTACTCTCTTTTCATTATCTAAATTTGAACCGCAGTATCGTTTAAAATGTTATTAAGTTACGTGCAAGTAAGCAGTTACTCCCCAGTTTCAATTAGCCTGCTTTTGACTACCACTTCGCTACCAAACTTTTCTATTTTCTTTAAATTTTGTACTTTCTTTTGTAAGTCGCTTGGCTTACTTCTGAAGTTACTTTTCTTTCATGGGCAGTAAAAGCGCCAGGACTTCTTAACGGTTGCTTCCTGGTCGCCCATGTAGTTTTCTTTTTCTTGAAATTTTCCATCTATTTTTAATTCTCGAATTATGGTAGCAACTCTCGTTATCTCAGAATTTTTAGCAGGCGCTAAAAAAACTTTCGCAGGGGGATGATGTGAAAAACTAGCAATTACGGTCTGCGATTCTACAACAACCATTGAAACTAACGCTTACTTCTGTGTAGTGACTTCGGTCTGGAGCTATGAGTCATATTTCTAATTAGAGTAATTAATCAGTCTGTCGTTATTATATCTGTCGAGCGGCTGCGTGCCATTTACTGTGTGACCTTTTATGCCCATTTTTGGATATCAATAAATTGTAAGTTTATTAATTAAACACATTTGTCCGCCACCACTGTCTAATGATTGAATAGGGTAGGATTTAGGTTAGGGGTCTAATTTCTGGAAGTTGCACCCTTTAGGAGAACCTGCTTTGATTCGCCATTCAATTCCCGGTTTAGTTCCGGGCAGTAAACACGGGGATTGATATAAGGATTAAAGACAAGAAACTACAACTAGATACTAAACAACTAAATAGCAAAAATACAAATCAAATAACTAACTATCTGTACATCAAAAACCCACAAATACAAAAGCAAAAATTAACTATAGATTTCCAAAATTCCAAACTAGCTAAGTTCCAAATAACACCAAATTAACTTCTGCTTAGCTTGCCCTTAATTAGAAATTCAACAAAACATATAAGCTGTCTTAACTAACCCTAAACTACTAAGTGCTGGAATCACATATTTTATGGTCTTTCGTTTATCATTAATAGACCTCTTTTGCCTCTTTTCGATGCCTTTTATGTTTTGCACTTTACAGCTTTTAGGATATGGGCTTAGCTGTCACACATAATATTGAGATTCACAAAACAACAAACAAAAAGACAAAAATGAAGTAGATTATGCATAAAATGTCTTAAGATTAATGCAAGAAAAATACCAGTTAACGAACAAAAGAAGAATACTGATTAAACACTGCAAAATATATATGAGCAAGCTAAACGTCTAAGCAAAGATTCTTCAAATTAAACGTAATATATGAGGCGTTTTAAATATTGAACGTAGTATATAAGCCTCTATAAGCATAATGCTTCAACAACAACAACAACAACAAAACAACTACTTATTTTCAAAAATAATTGCTTGCCTATCCAAAAAGTACAAGAATTCCGTAATAAATTCCAATAAAGTAAACAACGAAACATAGCTTTAGTAAAAATAATAACACGTTAGCTTTCAAAGAAAAATTACTGAAAATACCAAAAGTAGTAATAACGTAGCAAAAAGTAGTAGTAACTTGCAAAAAGAAAAACTGGAAAAACAAAAAGTATAGCGTAACCTTGACTACCATACACGACAGACACTAATTGTAGTGACCTACAGTCAGCACATACTGAAGGTGGTCGCGCACCAGCCAGAAGTTAAACATACAGGTTGTGCGTTTGTATGCTATGAAAAACCCAGTGGCCAATTTACTCTGTTAATACGTGTTTCCAGTATATACGTATATCTAAAATTACAATCAAATTGCCGAAAATAATTATGACAAAGCTTGTTGGCTGAAAAAAAGCAAATCAGACTTATCTATATCAAAGCTATCGTCCATGTACGTATACGTAAGCTCCTTCTTCAGCACTATATTCTGCCCATTTCTTCACCAAACAATAAATTCAAATTGCATCCATTATTACGGGCTGTAGACACAATAGTTCCCATAAAAGCTGAAGCAGTGTTGACGAAGCCACTATTCATTTGAGCTTTGTTAGATTCCATACCATTCGAACAATCCTTTGGCTTTTCGGCAAAATCTTCATTTGATGGCAATACGTAGACTTCTACCGTCTTCCTGGGAAATCCGGATCAGGAATACGTATCCATTTAGTCTTCAAATCTTCTCCTTTGGAGCTTTCATTTGAACAGTCATTTCCAACTGTTAATTCATCGTGACATAAGAATGGATTCAAACGTCTGTCATAATGTGAGGGTCCATCATTCTGTGCAAAATAATCTGCAGTAGGCTCATAGTGGTCCAAATCATTCGCGGCAGTAGGTATAGTATCATTGAGATAGACACACCATGAAGAAACCACTTCAAAACTCTCATTCAGCTGACTGGGCTCCTGTGTACAGTGAGCCGAAATTGACGAAGTCGAAGTACTAGACTTTGAAAAAGAAAAATCACGGTCATGACATTTTCTAGCCAGGTTATATTCCTGCATTGAACTGCAGTAGGGCTTAGCAAAATTAGCCGCAGAAAATCCGGTAAAACAAGTCACTTTTTGTTTGTGGTAGCGTGACCTGTTTTGGGGGGTCAAAAACGCATATTTTCCAAAATTTCGATGGAAAAACCCGAAATTCGAGGGACAAAAACGTGAAATTCTGTTCGAGCGCATCGCACTTGACCTAAAACCACCGTTCGTTTCACTCTGAGAGCAAATCGTTGCAAATCGACCCAAAAATTTTTGAGATTTCGGCACACAAAGACTATTTCCACATGGAAAAAAGTTTCTGCCAATAGAAAATCTTGACGACGAAAATCGAGGGAGTGAATATCGGTGATAGTAGCAGTTCATAGGGCTACTCCTCACTGTAGTATTCGTTTGACTCTGGCTAGGCGTTATAAATTTTTCGCCTGAGAAATCTGGACATATCTCAAAGTGTTGAAATTGGCCATTTTTGAACAGATTTTTCGGCCTAGAAAAATAAGTTTGAAGGTGGGGACAAAAAGAAACGTTGTTTCTGGTGTAGTTTGCACTGGGACAACTACGTATAACATTGGATTCGCGCCAGCATGCAAAACTTGAATTTCGACCAGAAAAAAGTTGAAAATCTAGGGCATTGAGACCAAGTCAAATTATCCCTTGTTGGGATTGTGTTCGATTGACGTCTCAAATAGCGTGAATAATTGCTAGGAAAACTGAAAAAAAACACAAGAATAACATCGGGAAGGTGGGGGGTATGCGTAGACTTAGCAAACTTGGGGGAGAAAAACCACTTCTTGAGCTATGTATGCAGTTTGAGCCCGAAAAGGAATCTGGCATCCAAAATTATTCATACGTAATGGGCAATTTGCCACTAAATGTCCAACTTTGTGGCATAAAAACCACGTACGAAACTGATTTCTAGAAAAATTTCTACTCCAAAAATATTGAGTGTCAGGCATTTTGCAACTGGAATAGGCCATTAAACAGAAAAACAAAGGCCGTTTTCAAAAATATTCCCGAAAATCGCAACTTTGGGAATGGGGGGCGCTGACAAAAAACCCGCAAAGCATTCCGATATATGCGCATGTTAGCCTATCAAAAGTGCCTCAGAAATTGGATGTTTGGCTTGAAAAGTCGCCACGAATAAGGACGAAAGCTAAAAAGCATCATTAATTGCCCCCAAAAAAACATCAAAAACTTCGGAAGATTATTAAAAAAAGTGAAAACAGAGGCGGGGGGCAGAAAAAAATCCAACTTTTACGTCAAAATGATATACGTATCGCAAAAATTACTGCATATAGGATCTACAAATCGACATAAGGACACTAGGACGTAGAAAATTTCAGAAAATCAAAATTTCGTAGAAAAAATTAGGGTGGGGGAGTAGAAAAACGTCAACATAACTCCAAAGTTATATACGTATGTCAAAAAGTTGGCAAAAATAACTTCTAGATCGCCCTAATATTGCAACAAAACTGTGAATTATGACACAAAAACGTAATTCTAATTCTACACAGAGCTAGAAAAATACCAGAAAAACACAAAATTCGAAAATTTCGTGAAAAATGGGGGAGGTGATTTTTCAAAAATTTGAAAAATTCGCGTAAAATCACCTAAAATACTCAAAAATATGTCTAGAATCGCTTTTTGCGTCTAGAATAACCCCTAGTTAAGCTCAAATTGCACCAAAAATGCTCAAAAATTAAATTTTGGAAGATTTTGGGGGGAGTCAAAATTTGCAAAATTGTTAAAAATTCTGCCTTTAAAATTGCCTAAAAATATTTTACACGCTTGAGGGAAGACCCAACGAGTAATTTAAGGCCAGATTTGACCAAATTTGAGCAAAAATTGACCTTGGGGGGTCAATTGGGGGGGGGGGTCAAAATTTGACCAAAAATTCAAAAATTTGACAAAAATACCCTCAGTACAGCTTCTGTGAAGTCTTCACAGCTGAGTATTCCCTTGTTCAGGAATATTCACCCCAAAGGGTGAAGATAAACCACACAGAAAAATATTTTGAAAATTTTTTAAAAAATTTAATCCCGTCTTGGGGGGTTGGGGGGAGGGGGGATAATTCTCAAAACTACCTAAAATTTACTGGAAAATTGGTTATTGGGCTGCCCCAATAACTCCAGTCAGTTCAGATTCCTTTCCTCGATCCAAAATAACCTAAGGGAGGTGGGGGAGTTGGGGGGGATTCCCCCGACCATGCTTCGTCAGCTCCAAAATTCATACTTATTTCAAAGTTGCACCCCAGACAATAGGAGAATTTGAAAGTCTTCAAAACTAATTAAAAAGTATCACAAAAGAAACTCCTAATTAAGACGAATCGTTTGGTATAAAAATTATTCCATAAAACTCAAAATTGAGTTAGAAAATTATAAATGAAAATTCAAAAATTTATAAAATTTTCACATGACAGACCGGACAATGTCACGTGCCACGGTCGCCAAATATTAACTACCGGCTAACTGTCCGGTATCAACCGGTAATTAAAAGATGAATCTGATCGCAGGCTAAACTAGGGTGCAACCCATAAGTAAAGTTGAAGCCCTAACTAATATTCCTACCCTAATAGAAAATAGAATAAGGCATCATTCTTTAATAACAAGACTTACTGAATTTATTAATCAAGCTGGAACACCAATAAAGGATAATAATAATAATAATAATAATAATAATAATGGCGAAGAGACACAATGCCCGCAGGCGACTACTCACGACAACAGATACACTTCAACTGACTAATTGATTAATTTGGCTAATTAACGAAAGGGTCAAAACCGAGGTTTCTACACGGTAGTGATAAAGAAATCATTCAAAAGATTAGTGAAACACACTTCGCGTAGCGAGTATTTAACAATATAGAATTCATATCCCTAAAGACAGCTACATGCTGGACCTGAATATAAACTATTTATATACTAAGATAAAAACTTGTAACAAAGGATGGTGCTGACTTGACAGAACCGACACTTACAGGAGGGGCAGTCGACACAACTAAAGTTAACGTTGCACCCATAAATTTAATTGGATCTACACTGTTTGCGTGTTATAGTGAAACTTAGTAATAACGAAATTGAGAACAGTATTCCACTTTATGCATTCAAGGCTTTGGAAACGCTGTTAAACTTTGGTAGCGAAGCTAAAACAACACATCAGCAAATGGGAATGCTTTATAAGGATAGCGACTTTGACAGTTTGACAGCAACTTCCACCCTGTGGAGGGGAAAGCCTTTCTTAGAGAATGCTGGTGTAGAATTCACTGCATTGCGATCTCTTCAAACAGAATAAATATATGCTAAGTGATACTGAGATGTCGATTGAGTTGCACAGGATTTCTGACAATTTTGTGCTCATTAGTAATGGAACAGAGTACAAAGTCAAAGTAGAAGACCAAAGGTGGTATGCATGGAAAGTAAAACCTCAGGAATCACTTAGTTTGGCAATTGAGAAAGCTTTAAAGGGGCATAACACAGCTAAATATCCCATTCGACGTGGTTATCAGACATTTAGCTACCAAATTTCAATCATTGAAAATTCCATCTTTATAGGGAAACTGCCCAGACGTGTAGTTGTCGTAATGGTGGATTCAGAATCCTTTAATGGCTCCTTTAAGGAAACTATTCAAAGGGATAAATACCTAAGGAAATATTTTATGGGCGTGTACCCTTGTGATCAATTACCATAACTTTACCTTGGGAACATTGGGTCGCAATGTATTTAGACTGTTATGTAGAATACTTTGATAGTTATGGTTTAGATCCTATTCAGGAATGTAAACGGTTAGGTCCTATTCAGGAATGTAACCGGCATAATTATAAATAGTTATTGTTTACAAGACTTTGAACTAATGTATGTTGTGAACATTGTATTTACTTTTTGTATAAATGTGTGCGTGGGTGTGCTTTCACATGATGGTTGCACTTTTCTTTTGTTTACAATTGGAAGTTTTGTATGTTTGGGAGCAAAGAGCATTTGTAAGGGTGAGGCCTGTTCTCAACACCTAGCTCATATGATTCAAAGGAACATTGTTTCAATGTCAACTGTTAACTTGGTATTGTCACATCATAACTGCTTTGATGTGAATCTCAATGGCTGTATGAGCATCTTAAGGAAAATTGTATCGTTAGTATGGAGTCTGAACTATACAGTGGTCCACTATAGAAACAAAATGATGGAACAATTCGACTCTTTCATAATGGAAAATTCTTTATTACTGGACTATCTAACGAATAATCAATCTATACACTTGCACGCATTGTTGTACGTAATTGTCTATTGTTTAAAAAATAATCATACTGGAAATGCTGTTATTGCAAAGTCTTCTTTTTCATTATACATGACTCGAATAAATCTGCAGGGTTTCCATCCTGTGTAAAATTCTACAGGATCTTTTACACACTCTCTAATAATGCTTCGTATCTTTACAGTCTTATTGAATTTGAATGCATATCCGCGGGATTTGGGAGAGTGCTTAGTGAACACATGAAATGAAATCTTCATTTTGCATGCTACTTGAGTAGACATAGGAAGGTATTTATTGGTTCGAATTAATAAAAGAGAGGAGGTTATTTGTTTTGTATAATCTGATTCATAATGTCTGAGGACAGCTTTAGCACGGATTCTTTTGGGTTCTGTTGGGAACAGTTTGATGACTATTCAAACATGAGTATTTTGGGTTTTTTTTTGGGTTACAAGGCTAAATTTTTGGGTTACAAGGCTAAATGACCTCCTCAATGGAAAATGTAAAATATCTATTATTATAAACTATGGAATGTCGGATCTGCTTACCTTTGGAATATGGAAGTTGGACATTTTCCATTAAAAGAAGTTGCACATATGTTGAATAATAAGAAAAATGTTAGTATGTATCTTGTATATGTTAAAGCATAGTTTATTGATGATCGCTACTGTATACAATGTTGTTTGGTTGAATGAAGTAAAAAAAAGAAAAACGTAAGGGTAGGTACAGGCCGTCTGATGGGACCTCGTGGTGGGGGTCAAAACGGGAAAAGGTTTGGGGGACACTAAGATTTACACTGGATATGGCTCCGGACTTGTGGTAGAACCGGCCATTTATACCTACTGTAACAAGCACATTCTAAGCTTTAAAATGATATTAAAATTATTGTATAAGTCCGAGAATGGTAGAGTGCCGTTTGAGCCAATGCATTGAAATTTGACAGGTGACCTCTCTTAAGGTGGTGGTATCGTTTACCGTATTTTAAAGGCTAACTTTATAGCAAATAATCCCAATGACCTGAAATATCGCTTGATGACCTTACTAGTGTTCCCAATCATGCTGATAAACCTTTTAGTCGTGTATGAAAATTTTTATTTTAACCAAAATTCCATATTTGACGAAAAATGGTGATAACGAGTTTTTCAATTTGTTAGTAGTTCGATTTTTTACCATTATTAATATAAGTGGACATAATGCAGACTAAAAACTTAAAAAATTAAAAAATCAAAATTTTTAAATTTTTTAAGCTCGAACCAGACTACTTTCGGTGAGCGGACAGCGTGAAGCTGTATCTGCCCCGCTGAAAATCGAAATTTATAAGAAAATGGAATTTTTCCTTTAATGTCACTCATTCATGCATATTTAATGATTGTGGATAACTGGCAAATTAAAATAACCGATAATAGCAACATTCAGACATATTCTATGCGTGAAGAGTGCGGTGGGAGTAAAGTTCCGAAGGGGGACGAATAGAAATAAAATAACGTTATTCGTCCCCCCCCACAACTTCCAAAGTGTTCGTAAACATATATGGAAATAAATAACTCCGCCCCACTCGTTTTTTCCTCCCCCAACCAGTCTGTTTCACTATTTTACGATAACGAAATCATCAATCCTTTATGGTCACTGCTGCGCGTTTGTAATGGCAAGCCAGCACTTAGCTAAGCACCAATTACGTTGATCGTTAAATAGTGAAGGAATTTTATGTTTTAAACAAGGTTTTCTCACATTTCGAGTAATATTGTGTTTTCAAATTTGACGTACAAATTGATCAAAACCTATTGCAGGGTTATTTTTCCTAGTTTTCCGTTTGAGTCAAGAACAACTGAGATATCGCTTGTTGAATTTTGAAAAATGGCGTCAGTGTGCGTTTTTGGTAGTTTTCTTTCGACATGCTAAACAGTAACTAAAATGCTGAAAAGTGACCCTCGGCAAGACATTCCTGTCTTTGCATACGAAATTTTAGCTTTCTAACTTAATTGAATCGAAAGTAATCATTGTTCAAAGCTTCATTTTAATTTTTCCAATTTGTGAGTTACCACCGAACCATGGAAGTTACATTTTTTGAGAATATGCAAGTTTTTGGTTATTTAATGCTTTAAAGAGGTCAAATATAGAGGTTGCCATTACAAATTTTTCAGTTTACAGTGCGGTAAACGATACCACCACCTTAAGTGTTTCCTTTGTTCTCTTCCTATTTTTCAAATCTACTGTTTGTAATCCAAGACCGAGCAAATTACAGTCTCTCAAAATGTGCTGCAAATATCCGAACCAACACTTTAAGGCGCTGGTGCAAATTCGGCACTACGGGCCTCAATGTCATGTGAAAATAAATGAAGCTTGCAAATATATTATGCTCTGTAATATTTTGGAACTAGTCCCATATGTTTAAGTGAAAAGATAAGAAATCATTTATTGGCCTAGTCTCTCAGAACGCCGAAAAGGCACCGGTGTCACGGTGCAAATCTTCCCCCCGTGCAAAACTTCCCCCCGGAAGATTTGCACCGGCAGAATTTCATAGTTATTAACAATAATAACTGCAACCGAGGTTTTAGCTAAGCTCTGGCTTATAGTTTCCAAATTGTAAAATGCAGCATAATCGAAACATAACTTGAAACAAGGCGATGATGCTTTTTGTAAACTTTAGCTTTCACATCTGAGGGTAAATGAATTTTTCGACTGGTATCGTAGCTAAGCTAGCACAACAAAAATAATAACAAAAATAGCTATCACAAGTCACAGGTTTCGCAATAAATAAAATTAATTGATTAAAATTGACCAGTGCTTTGTAGTTTGTTATAACTCCATGAATGAAAGTTTCTTTTTTTGAATTTACTTTCATTTGTCTGTATGAACTATGAATTTATCAATGTCAATCAAACAATGTTTCAGCTAAAATTTACATTGAAGTTTTAATTATTTTAACTTGAGCAACTCATGTAACTCAGAACTGGGATTTATCCTCTTTAGCTCTTTACTTCAAAATCCAGTTGCACTTAACTCCATAAACTCCTCTATACTCTTTTGAGAAGGCCTTTAGAATTTAAATATCCATGCTTGAGATCGCCCTCACAAGGAAATACACCAAAAACGAAAGCAAGCAAAGTTTAGATTTTACATAGTAAAATAGCAATAATAATTGGTTAAGAAAGCAAGAAAAATGTTTGGAAGAACTAGTATTAAACTTTATCCCCCCAAAGCCCTAATTGCACTTTATCACCCCCCACCTCCCCAACTGGAAGAAGTCTAGAAATAAAGGCAAATTTAAGGTAAATTCGACAATTTTTAATATTTTAATCAATTTTAAGTTTTACTCTGTCTATTATTGATTTATTATCTTTAAAATTTGGTGAGAATGCGATTGTGCGCACTTTCAATAAATTTTTTTAAAAATTTAAAAAATTAAATTCTTGAGTTTCAGGGGAAGACAAACGGGATCGAAAAAGTTTGTCACCATTTTTGCTCAAATGTTGGTTCCAGGGGGTTTCAGAAGCGTTGAACACGAATCTGAGATTAATTTTTGTACAGCTGAATTGAAAAATGAATTTCGATGCATGACAAACCAAACACGTCTAGGAATGTTATGATTGCAAGTGTTCCCAAATGAACTTCATCCCCCCAAAGGGGTAGTCGAGGATAATGTTCAATTGATCCTAGCCAGGTTTCATGGTTTCAGGATTGGATGTTATGGCTGGCAAGATTAAATGAAACTGAACATTTTTGCTTTTACAACCTTTGAGCTATCTCCAATGATTAGGCAAGCAAGAGCCAAAACTATTTTGGGGGTCAAAAATGGTTATTTTCGAGGAAATCAGTTTTTTCAAAATTACTTCGAAATCTTGCAGGCAAATTTGGTCCATTTACACTGGCTTGCACCAACCATTGTTAACTCGGTGTTGCGTTAACTCGGAGAGAGAGAACTAGAGAATGAGCTAAAGATTTGGGCGAAAACCATTTTGGAAAAACTGTGATTGTTTTGTTATGACCAACGATCTCTCAAAAACTACCCAATGAATTGGTATTATTTTTAACAGGATGAAACTTGGCATTGTTGCGGAGGGACAGTTTTCTTCGTTTGAGCTGAAACATCGCCAGATGCGAGTAAAATCAATGGGAATTTGGGAAATCAGCCTGATCTTCTGGAGCATTAGGTGCTATTGAGCTGTGACGTTAGACTGACTAAGGACAACTTTATGCAAATAAGTTTAGCAAACACTCACTGTTATGCACACTGATGTGTAAATTCTCTAGTTGCTTAGTAATAGTTGAGACGTGGAGTTAGATGAGAGTAATCAGTTTAGTTATTTCCGTGGGCAGGTTATGTGTAGTTGCAAATTTGTGTTGGGGGTCCAACTTACGAATATTCTTCGATTTTTGGGAGTCAGTGCTTGTTCGGATTAAAGTTCTTTTGCTTTCTCTGGATTATGATTGTTCGTCTTATGATTAATTTGGTTTTGATTTAGTTTTGTTGAAAGTACTAGTAAATCCTTGTGTACGTAAGGTTTGTTTAGAATTGGTCAGGGACTCACTCGCTTCCGACATCGCACACCACCGGTCTTATTTGGATTACCTAACCAACTACACCACAGGGCCATCAGCTGAACTCCCATATCAGGCTTATCAATCTTTCCTGTGCCTTTTCGCTGCTTGAACATTCCTGTTGAAGACACAATAGTGAGTCAAGAAGCGATAAATTTGATTAAAAGTCTGGAGAGATTTAATCCTGCACATGACCTTGTCTCGGTTTCTAAAGTCATGAATTTCTATCCACTTCTTAAGGTTCACTTGGGCCTGCTCCAGCTGGTAAGTATGATTGTGTTTGGTTCAGAATGGAAATCGGGTGTTCAAATTGCTTTTACACGGTATTCGTCTCAGGTGTTCAGGTTGCTGTGACTTTAAAAGACACATTAGTTTTCTTAATATCTTCAGCTTTTAAAACCTCAAAAACCAATACAACCAAGAAATATGAAATGAATGGTGACCGAATGATGAAGTTGCCCCCAGATCCAAAAACGGTGTAACTGGAGCTGGTTTGACTTATGAACTTGTCCTTTATTTTCCAACTTACACTTCCGCTTAGTTACGCGTCCGGTCCAGTCAAATTTTAAAATCCGAATTTCCAGTCTAGTCCGAATTAAACCAGATAACGTCTTTGGTTTATCAAGGCATAGTTAGAGCGGAGTTTAACGTAAGCAAAATTTTATTATTGGTTTCACAAAATCCAACTGCGGTAACTTTGTCCCATATTATAGGAGAACTAACTTGGTACCTTGTTCACTATTTTCTGTTTTCTTAGCCTCAAAAGGTTAATCTTTTATTTCAGTAGCCCAGCAAAATTAAAAATTCATAAAACTGGCAACATATGATACAGACAATCAGGATTTTAACCATTAGACTACTGTTATAATCCGCTAGGATTAACAACAAGACTCTTCGACTTGGAAAACGTAGAAGAGTCTTGTCTTGTCTTGCTGCAGTAGCCCGTTTCAGTTTCAGTTTCAGTCATCAAACTAAATTTAATTTCAGTTTCAGTCAGCGATGCAAAATCATTTAAGTTCCAATGTTTCATCTGCGTTCAAAAATGGTTCCTGCTACAGTCACCATCAGCTAACACTAGAACTCTTAGGCGGTCAATACACTTAGTATATAAAAATGACTGTTTATTCCCGTCTTTAAAATGTTATCACTATTTCAGTTTCTAAGTAACAGTCTTCCTATTATAAACTCTTGGCTTTGATGTTCCTAGGGCCTAATCCTGATCAGTGTCTGGTGCAGCACAGTAGGCACAGGACGACAGGAATTTGAGTGTCGCATTCCGCCTCATAAACGGAGCCGTCCTTTGCACCCTAATGCGACCTGCCTGCATTGGGATGCCTACGACAAGTTTCGGGACGCGGGCTCCAACCCGCATCCACTACGGTCCTCCGTTTGGGATTTCGCCGGTGCCCTTCAGGCAGTCCCGATGGGGGATTGGATTTACTGGGCCGCCGGAAAGGTCAACTCTAACCAGCCGGCGAAAGGAGGGCACATTTCGGAGCGCCGTCTGCCCGCGATCTTGGCCCGACTATTTGTCGTAATCATGGAACTGATCCTACTGCTACTGTCGTTGGTCATCAACTGTTTTCGACTCAACCGAAAACAGTTTCCGGTTGTGGTAGGCGCAGTAGATAATTGTCTTATAGTTTTAACTTAGGTATGGTGAGCGGCTAAAAGGTACACGGTATAAGCCATGCCACTGTCAGGGGCAAGGGATAAGGAAAAATAATGGCGTAAATAATAGGTTTCTTTACACGATATGTTTTTTCTAAAAAAATTAAACTTAAAACATTTTCTAGAAATTTTGCAAACTTTTCATGAAAATAACTATAACATTGATTCTTTCCGAAAAAGAATATTCTGCTGAACTTGTTTTAATTTTTAGTGATCTTGGTTACTATTAGCCTTGCTTTTGTGAAAGCAAATTAGTCAATGCCCGTGGTACAAGCCTCCTTGACAGTTTCGATTTAAGGTACAAACTCAAACACCCTTCAAAAATTTTCCAGAAAAGTCTCCCAAAGCCCAACCTACATATGTATCGTGTAAAAAGTTGTCTATACCTCAAATATTGGCTTTAGGCCATATCCTAAGCATTACTATTTCACATGAACGACAAAAGTTTGACGTCGGTGCCATTAGTCCACAACGTCGGTATAGAGTGATCCATGCACCCTCCTTCAGTACATTTTATACTCGTTATATGTAACGTTATATATATATATATATATATATATATATATATATATATATATATATATATACTCTCGTTTGCTAGGAACTCATCGTGATCGTAATCATGATGGTGCTGACGCTGCCGACTGCCTCTGTAGAGGCCTGGTTCGCCTCCGGTGACGCTCTGAGTGTCACCGAACATTATCACCACCCGAATCCCCTGAACCAGTTCTCCTATCCGGAGTGGCGCCTGCGAGCCAGCTCTTGGAGTGTGGCTGCGGTGAGACTGTTTTTAATTAATTTAATAAATTAGTCAGTTTTAATTAATAAATAAATTAATTTATAATAATTAATGATACACCAAGTTTCAGTGGTTTACGTCAACAGGTTTACTGTATAACCAGAGTTTGGACGTCCGGCTTTTGGTAGTGTGAACTTTGATTATTTAAATAAGTACTGAGGTGAAGTTAGCTCGTTTGAAATCATACTTTTTACGCTTGTTGGTTCATTATACAGGTATTTTTCTGGTATAGCCTTAGGATTGAAGTACATAACCATGTTTTAGTTGCAGAATCGCATTCATACATTCGGTCTTGTGTCTACATATTCTCAGTTAGTACAACAGTCAGTTAGCTTCCCAGGCATGTGCAGAAGGCGAAATGGGGGGGGGGGGGTTGGGGGGCGGCAGGAGGGCTCCGGAAAACCGGATATTCCGGTTATTTGCCCAAAAATCGAAGGAAACAACGGATTCTGTGGGGGGTTAGCCATCCTCAATGTACGTGTATGGTTCTACCCTTATTACATTCGTATATTATGTCTGAGCAATGATTAGGAAAGGCTTTAGGCTTTAATACTGTAAGGGAAGCAGGCATAGGAAAGATTGATAAGCCTGATATGGGACTTCAGCTGATGTCCCTGTGGTGTAGTTGGTTAGCATGTCTGCTCCGGTGTAAGCAGGGCCGTGGTTCGAAACAAAGCTGGGTCAATTGTTTTCTTTCAATGGTGAGTGAAAAGCTGAACCTCCCTCTTCCCTTCTCTCTTCTAGGTCCTGGTTTTCTGGGTACAAGGGTGCCTGACGCCTACCGTTCGGGCTTGTCCTCGGTTTCTTCCTGGTCTACCAGCCCTGGCAGAAGCGCTACAATACCACTGTTATTGTCATACTAAACAAATTGTTTGTGTTTTCTGACTGTGATTTTGTTTAGGGCGCTCTTTTTCTACTGATCATTTTCTACATCCTGGAAATGTCAGGACTAATCAATCAACTTGTTCATCGAAGTCGACCCTCCATGGTGTCTGTGGGAAATCAGAATGCCAGAAAATTGAAAACCAACTAACAGTTTTAGTTCTAACGGATAGTAAATGAGACTTGTTTTTGCTGATTACAGCTTCAAACTGATAACTTTGGCTGACTAGCGCTGTTTTTGTCATTTTTCGATTAAATTGCGCGCAATAAAATCAATGTGTTTAGTCGCGCTCTGGACAACATCTCATGCATCTGTCTTTTGCTCATAACAGGATGTCAAACTTTCGACATTACAACTTTGCTCCATTTTTTGTCTAACTACTTTAAAATTTTAGTTAACTTAGCATTAAATTTTTCTTCCTACTACATGTTCAAGAGCAATATATAGTCATAAAAAAGAAACATGAACCTCAGTTGGTGCAGTGGTTTCTTACTGCACTACAAGAGGAGGATCATTTTAAGTTGGTATAGAATTTTTAAAAATTCTAAAACCCTTCTGGCATTTAGCCAAAAGTCATGCAATTCCCAGCGAGTGCCTAAGGCACTTATTCCTGAGCTCCGCTTTATCATATGACATTTAATATATCATATATCACATATATTTATCAGATAACCCAAACGGTAGCCGCCTTAAAACGGGTAAACCTCAGTGTCACCTCAAAGTTCAAAGTTGCTTTCAGAAAAAGAAAGCTGGCATTACTCTTAACTGCATAGCAACACTGTAATGAGACTTCCTTAAAAATGAAACATAAAACAATTGCACAGAAAAATAAAAGATACTAGATTGGATTAAACAGTTTAAAACTTAATCTTGCCAAAATGATTTCGTCGCCTTGCAAGAGCAAAATTTTCCAGAAATTAAACATTGATGGGGGAACCACCAAGCATGATTTCGAAAAATGCCACTTTTCTAAAATAGTGTGAGTCGGATTGATGACTGCTATTGAGCTGGAATGTTGAATAACTCTCAAATTGTTTATATTGTTCCTTTTAAGTGCTTTGAATTTGATATTTTCAATATTTATGAAACTTGTGCACACCAATTAACAAAAAAGATTAAGTATAAATAATAAAGAAACTCTTGAGGAGCTGAACAAATTTTGTAATGGAACCAATATTGTAAAATGCATCCAATTACCGGAATTCACGAAAGCCTGATTTATGTAACCCTAGCTAGGCAGTTTTTCGTCAATTTCGAAAAGACGACGCATTTTTGAGAGTTGACTCTATTATAAAAGCTTTTGAGCTCATCACGACCTTTCACATGAAACCCATATTGTGTGATATCGGCGAAAAATTTTAAAATCCGGAAACTCTGGTTTTGCGAACTCCGGGAACGAGTGCATTTTCAGAAGTCCTTCAATTACAAAAGTTCCTACAGAAGCTTTAGAATGCGGATGTTCATACTGTAACAATTGGTGAAATGTTTCAAAATCCGTCGAATTTGAAAATCCAGTTTTTTGGAAATTATTGACATTTTCGTGAAAAGTTGTAGATCAAAAGGATTTGTCTGTATGCGCTCGTGTGGATAAATTCGTTACAATTATTTCTAAACCTGTAAAACGGTATGTAGTATTAGACGTTAGCCGACGCGCGTCTTTCTGCGTTCATGACTATGAAGTCCCCTTTTGTTTACTGCTCAAGGAAACAATGGAACATCATAATGCATGGCTTGGGCGGGAATCAAATCTCCGACACTTGGAACCGAGGACTGACTAAATTGCCATCTTTGCAATCTTAGGTACGTCGTCCAAATTAAAGCGGGAATTCTAACGGAAACCCGTTGAAAAACCAGAATTTTTGACGGGTTTATTTTTTGTGACGCTTAAACTTTTTGGCCACAGTTAGTATAAGACGGTTTTCTTGGTTGTCAAGTTGTTCTGGTGACTGTCAAATGTAGTAAGTAAGTACATGTAAGTGGCTTTACAACCAGGCTTTGCAACAAAGCTGCTACAAGAAAATAGGTTTCTATAAAGTAATAAAACAAGAAACCGAGTCAGACAACGGGGTACAGCTTAGTTGCAACGGAATAGTTCAGCAAATTTTTCCGCTGAATTACATTTTCAACTTGGACGACGTTATTTAAGTTCAAGATTTGAATCATGAAAAAATGATTACTGAGATTTGTATAACCCAAGATCCGAGCCGCTATACATCAGGTGAATCTATGCGCATCTATTTCTTCGAAAAATGCAGGAAAAGACGGAAAGATTTGCGGTTTCAGTGGCTCTTCTGGTAAGTATACGTACTTACGTATAAGTTAACGAAACTTTAATGCCGGGTACTCAACACGGGGTCACGCTTTTTTTGCGGGCCCGGCCGAGCCGCAAAAGTTCGGCCCGTGCTGGTCTCTATTGTCCTTACAGCCGCGATTATAAACTTTGTTTCTCCTCATACATGGCTTTATTTTAGGCTCTGCTGATTTTTGTCATCTGGTGCTCTGTGACCGGAACCGGGAAAAATGTCATTTCCCACTGTATCAGTGGCACTGTCTGTCACTGGCACTACAGTGGGCACTATTCCTTCCTAGGATTTTTCAACCTGCGGCGAAGTTTTCCGATGGGTGATTGGCATCTGCTTCAACTGCCCATCCATGATATACCTCAAATTGGCGGTCGCTACGCCGTGGTGCTGTTAGAAATTCTGATGCTCATTCCGGCGCTGATATTAACCATAAATCGAATGAATGGGTGGTACATGTGGATTATGGTATTAAAATTATTAGAATTAGTCAATCAATTATAATCAATTAATTAGGTGTGTTAATAATTAGTTATTATTTCATTAAAGTCGTAAGTCTAACGGTTTCGGAGTAATTTCACCAGATTTGAGGTTTATATATTAGGTTAAACGTAGGAAATTTAAAAAAGTTGCTTGCTCCAAAAATGTCTTCCGATAAACTTCAACGAATTTGGAAAATTCCTACACCAATTTACTGCTAAACTGTTAAACTGTGTCACTGTGGAATTTGAATTTCTATTTAGGCCTCTAAATTTAAAAATAATTTTTTGACTGTTAATTAATATAAACTGTTGCAGATAGCCTCAGTTGATCCATGTATCATTAATCAACGCAAATTAATCCAATATTTGATGATAACTGCTGCCTAAATTCAGTGCTGGAACTATATGATCCAGAAAGAGCAAGCAAAACTATGTATGAGTCACGAACATTTAGCTTTGAGTCTCGCATGATTCGACTAAAAGATTAAGTTTGTTTAGGAAACGGTGTTGCTGGTTATTATTATACCGTTGGCCCTAATCACATCAATGCTGGAGTTTTGGTTTGCCAGTGGCAACGCACTGAAACTAACCAAAATCACATATACAACGAGGGGAATTGTGGCGCTTCAAATCAAGGCATTTTCTTGGCTTGTGGCAGCGGTACGAAAGAATTTCAACCCTACGTTAAATAAAATAAAAAATGAAAGATAAGAAATGTTAATATTAATTGTGAAAGACAAGGCAGGCCAAAGGCCAAAAATGTTGACCAAGGGAAGCAAAGAAAGTAGTTTAACATTAGAATTTAAGATTAAAAAATTTTAGACATTTAAACTATTCTGGGTTCTAAAACGATTAAGCTAATTTGCCAAAATTTGTTGTGCCAATTCGCCCATGCCACGCAAAACAATTATGAGATAAAGATTTTTGGAACAGTGAGGGTTTTGGATTGTTTTTAACTTCACATTGAACTGTTAAGCGCGAAGACTTCGAGATTGAGCTAACTGTGTGAAAAGGACTAAAAGAATTAAATCTGCCGGGAGTCGAGCCACGAACTTGCAGAGCGACAGATCAGTGAGCTAGATTTGTGGGATATTTCTTGTGAGCGAGATTGAGAGATCATTTTGCCATGGACCAGTAGGAATATCACAACAGATATCGAAACGTTGATTAAACCGGGGTTTGAGGTAACCGAATTAAACCAGATTAATTGCTTGCTTAACCCGGATTAGGTATTCACTAAAATAATCCCCAATAAAATAGAGGTTTTCGGAAGCACAGTCATCCGGAAATTTTCGAAAATTTGTTAAGGAGATCCCAAATTCTTGCGTCAGTTGTAGGAGTGATATAATTTAAATTTTGAATAATTTAATTATTTTTTTATTTTCAGAACCTTCTCTACCTGATAGCGCTAATATCCATATACGACTTGATTCAAGTGATTCTAACGGCCAGACGTAAACAGCCAGTCAAAACAGCCGCTAAAGCCCAGAAAGCCTATAAAATGGGCACAACTTACGAAACCTTCGACTGATTTGTGGAAAATCAATATCCGCAAATGTTTAGAATTTTAAAAATTTACATCTGCAATATTATATACTTTTGTTATACTAACTAATTGCCTTTTTGTATGAACTTGTTCAATTGCTATATTAAACGTGTACAATTTTCTGACATACATATAGGAGGCAACTGTTACATTAAACGTATACAAATTTCTGTCATACATATAGGAGGGAACTTTTCCTTTACCAAAAACAAAAGGTTGAATATAAATTAAAAAACATGACATTAAGCTAGATTATATTTAATTTTACAAATGGATACAATTAGGATTTGTATTAAAAGTCAAACAACTTGAATTTAGAATACAAACTAAATTTATCCAAATCAGTTTTCACAAGCACAAGTTAATGAGAAAAGATTTTCTTGAGAATAGATCCTCCAAACGAGATATTACAATCATGTTGTTCCAGTCACTACTGAAATTAATTCAGAAGCCTGAACTGTACAAGGAATATTTGTTTTCCGCATTATCCATTGTAAGTTTTTGTGTAAAAATCTCAAAAAACAAGATAACTCTGAAGTGGCTTTTGTGTTTCTGTCATTATTTCATGTCGAGCGCCGGGCTGCACTGGAGCAAGGAAGATATTTGACTCAGGACCAAATTATTTATCAAAAGTGTTAAATTGTATCAAATAAATTTATTTAATTTTATTTCAATTCACAATATTTCACATATTCTTGTGGCGTTGCATTGGTTGGTCTTCATATACTGTACTATAATAAAACCTATTATTATTATTATTATTATTATTATTATTATTATTATTATTATTATTATTATTATTATTATCATTATTATTATTGTTATTATTATTATTATTATTATTATTATTATTATTATTATCCCGTTCCACATAAGTATCCACCCTTTCAGATTCTCATCTCCGTCTCGCTGTGGTGTTCGGTCACAGGTTGTGGCATGATGGAGGATAAATGTTCGGACAATTCCCCCCACTTCAGTCGGCCGAAGACCGCCCAATTTCTGTGCCACAACACACGCCAGAGCTCGATAGCTAATCCGTTTGATCCGTTTTTCGCCTTGCCAAGCAGTGACTATCATTTATTCGATTCGAAACCGGTTCGCATTCGACTGCTGAGTCGCAATGTCGTTCTGCTGATGGAAATCGGCCTGCTAGCCTTGACCTTTCTCATGCTGTGTCTGAGATGCATGCAAGAGCGAAAGCGGGTTTTGGTAAGAGGAAAGGAAAGCTTCGAAATTTTTGGAGCAAGATTTTGCAGAAGCATACAAGCTATGGCTAAACATAACATACATACATACAATGCAGGCTAAACAAACATACAATGGCTAAACAGTGGTGTTATGTGTAATGTCTCTGTCAAACTAACTAAGGTACACCATGTTGATCGAATATGTAGAATTGCTTACTTTTTCCTGCTGCGTCACGACGCAGCAGGTCTACTATAATCAGTTTTGAAGCTAATTTAACACATATACAATGATATTCACAGGCTTGCCTATGAAATACACATACTGCATTGTGGAAATTCAATGCATGTTGATGATATGCAAATTAGGTTCGAGCAGATATGAAAACGGAATAGAATCGTTCACAACATGGATTCCAGAAAAAGTATAGAAGGAGACTATGGCGGGACGGTATAGCATTCAAGTTATTGAATTTTATTTAATTATAACGCCAGTTTTGGCAAAACGTCAGCGTAGCATTTTTACATGCTAAGAAGCCTCTCACTGAGTATTCGACCGTAATGTTACGAACATATATATTGCAAGCTAAATAATACATTAGAAAGCGCTGAGTGCTGTACTCTTCCTACATAAACTCTTGGATCTGGCACACTTTCCAATGTTAATATACTCGCAGCAGGCCTATATTTACCGCAAATATGGTCAAAACAAATTCATTTTGCACAAAACTTTTGCTTGTTACAAATATTCTCAACACATTCTTTGCAGAAATTGGACAATAAATTCTACGCAAATGCTCCTATTGATTCAATTTGAATTGGTTTTATAAGTTAAGGATATAAATCTGCACAGATTTATTGAGGTCGGAAACTAAACGCCTGTTGAGACTCTATTAAGATTTAATTTCAAAATTAAGCGATTCTACATATTCGATCAACATAGTGTACCTTAGTTTGTTTGACGGAAACATAACTCAACAACACCAGAACTGAAATAAAATTTTCGTATCTAAACTCCGACATTTTAGTTGATTTAGGGAATATTTTACTTCAGTCCAGTGCTAAAGTTAGACTTAACATGATAAGAGGAAGCAAAAATGCCAAGAAAACTGCTCATAGTGTATCTAAGATAGGTTATGGCAAATATTCTACCAGCAATCAACTGTTAGTCCCAAACCTAGCCTTGCTCAATGATGCTGCCATGGTGAACATTGGAGGAGATGATTATGAAATTATTAATTATTTAATTAATTAATTGATTAATTATATAACTAAGCTGACCTGTAGGGATAGGCTATTGAAATTATTCTATCCGCAATCAACTGTTAGTGCCTGATCTAGCCTTCCGCAATTAGACTAATAATTAATTATATTAATTATTCGTTAATTAACTATATTAATAATCTGACCTATTTTGAAATTTTTAAGGAAATCATTTTTCTGATCGTGCTTGTGGTTGTGTCCTTTCTGACCTCAGTGTTGGAGTTTTGGTATGCGAGTGGGAACGCCATTGTTGAGACACGCCATGATGAGGATAAAAGTTACAGAAGCTATCCCAACTATCCCGTCCGGCGAATCCGTTCATTTTGTTGGATGATTGCTTCGGTCAGTGCGAAACAGTATTGAAATGCTAAATAAAATTAAAATAAATAACTAATAAATAAAACGAAGATAAATGTGTACACTAAAAACTAAAAATGTTTTCAGAATACTAAATTATATGACAAAGTTCGAGTCGTATAAACTTGAATCTTTACTGAGGCCGTGCACTTATAAAGATGCAATAAAGCGGATGTGATATATTTGCATACTTCGTACGTCCTAAGCTTACAACTTTACCTCATACGGAGCCGACGAAAAGCTGAATCGAGAAATGGACTTCAGATTCGTGTTCTGCGACCACAAAAACCCCTATATACATCTTTTCAGCACTTTTTTTTGAATACTGGCCCCAATTGAACTTTATCCCCCAAACGAGTTGGGGGGATGAAGGTCAATTGATCCCAAATATTTATTCATTACATTTACGATGCTAAAATTGTATATTTGTGCAAAGCTAGATATTTCTATAATCATATAAGCAGAGCGGGGTATTAGATTTCAATTTCTAATCCGTTTGTTGCAATATTTTCTGGTAAATTACATAACTGGGTTTTAATTAACTATTTTAGTATCTTCTGTTTATTCTACTGATTGTGAGCTTTTTGGATATGACTGGAACTATAGTACAACTGTGTGAAGGTAGACGAGTTGGAAATCCAAAGCAGAAAACGAAAATTCGCTCCAAGGCTCAGCAGATGAATAATTAAAATCATAATTTGTGCAGCGTAACTAAACATTGTGCACTAGCGCTGTGCAGTGCACAAATAATGGTGAACCACAATACTGGTTAATAAACTTACCTAATTGACAATTGCATTTTACTAGTAAAAATTATATTTATTTGGCGGTATTTTTGCTAAAACTAACCACATAACCCATGCAGTGACACTGTTTATCAATTCTGTTTCTTTAATTCTCTGCCGACTCATCCCCCAAACCTCAAAATGTCCATTCCAAAAAATTTTACTGTACCAGATGTTGTCGTCATACAAACCGTTTAAGTTCATGCTAACAACAGTATTCGTTAGACATTTAGGTCTCTAGATATCAATGAAGTCAATTTTAGGCGTAGGACACGTCTGATTGGGAAGGATACCCTGTTCGTCAGAGCCTAATGGGGGTTGGGTCAGGTCATCCAAAATAGGTTGATTTTCCAAACCCTCATCGGCAAAATATTGTGTCCAGAATTGTACCGTCTCCGGAATACCATATCGACACTCATGGCATACTACTCCCGGCAGGCTACCAATTTCGACTGATCCACTCAGATCTTTCGACACGTTCACCGATCTCGGAAGAACGCAACAATTCGAGTCCAGGCCCGAATGCAGGCTAATTCCGCTCAGTTCGATTTCCGCATTTGCCGGAATAATCAGGGCCGAACCCAGCAGGTAGATACTCTCGACTTCGAACCGGCTGCCCGGCAGTGCCAGAATTGCACCACTGTGACTGGTGATGTTGGCAGTTGCCCGCAGAAGACTGCGCTCTCCCAGCACCAGTTTGCTGTCAACCAGTTCAAGTCGGCGCACGGCGAGCCCTGCAGCCGGTTCCAGCGTTAGCAGACTGCTACTGACAAAGAAGGCATGCAGCCCCTGCGGGCAGGAATCAACTGGACCAGTTAGTTGCGTATTTCGGTTCATCCTAATGCGAGATCTGTACAGGTACAGTTGATTGTCGCATCGTTTCCAGACAGCTCCGGTTAGGTCCAACCTTGACTGTCTGAGTTGTACCTTAAAATTGCTCTCGGCATCAGCGATGAGCAGAGTTGAGGCAAAGTGGCTCCCTTCGCTCAAGCTTAGGACCGTCCCTTCCACAGATGGATTAGAGCCTAGGCTACTGCCCTGAGTGACTCTTAGACTAAACTGGGAGGAGTTAGCCAGGTTCAGTAGACTCTGTTTGCACTCAAGTCGGGTATTTCGGACCGAAAATCCGTCAAAATCATCCTCCTCTGTCCAACATCCGTCCATGATGATGTGGTAGGTTGATTCCAGAAACTGAAATACAATAATTTTTAAGGAAGTGAGAACTTTGAAAGGGTTGGGGAACCAATTGTCGTTGTGAGGCGAAACTCTAATTTAAAACAGGGATGCAAAATGAGTTGGCAAGCAATAAAGTAGGGAAAGCGGAATATTTGTCATTTCTGAACATGGAGTACTTTAAATATTAGATTTAAAAAATCAAACATAGTTTAATTTTAAATTTTAAGTATCAAGCATTAGTGCACGATTCTGTGTATAAAATGCAACAATGTTTAACAAACAATTATGTATGCTGACTGAAACCTTAGCACTTAGCACAAATATTTCAGACAACTTGAATAGCTTAAGATTGATATGTATAATTGGTCCTTATCCATTACCTACCCAGCAATCGCTGCTCGGCAGCGACAAAGTAGTCTGATATGATTCATTTCTCGTCAGCAGCAATGACTCAAACTGTTGCTTTATTTCCGCTCTTTTTGCCAGCAGTTTTACAAATCCCGAAGCCGCAGCACGCATGACAAGTTCATTCACAAGCCTGTCGAGCCCACCCGGAGTCGTTGAGTCTTTCGAGCACTTCGAGCACACCAGACCATGAACCGCCCTTCCCCGTCCACCGTGCGAAATAAAAATCTCCGTTTCTTCCAAGATTTCCTCCGCATCCGCCGTATTTCCACCGTACAGGCAGCATAGGTGCTCAGGGTTTCGAAATTGGGGCGAAAAGAAGGAAATGCTAGAATTGCCCAGATGGGCTCCTTCGCTGAGAACGAGCAGCACTTGATTCAGGGCAATTCGATGAGCCTCCAGGTGGCTGCCGGGCCCGAAACTGATCCCAGATGAGTTCAGCTTCAGATCAGCGATCAACTGGGAATCCCTCGCCATCTGTATACTAGAGTTGACCATTTGAAGACGGCCGGATCTGATCAACGAGTTCTCGTTTAGTCGAATTATCGAATCGTCCACCGCTATGTTTCCTTTCACCAAAACTGCGGCACCGGTGGACTGTAGCTCCGATCGTTTCAGAGAAAATTCGCCTGCCGAGTTGATACTCACGAGTGAGCCGGTGGTCATGATTACTGACTCTGAGATAATCCCTGTCGATTGGGATAATCTCAAGTCGGTTCCGCTGAAGTTGGTGAATGCTAGCGTTGAGTGGTGGAGTTTGAGAGAGGAATTGTGGAAATCCACCGCTGCAGTGGTATGCTGATCCACAGCTACAAAACTCCGCAGACAGATCAGATTCGGGGGATTAAGTGAGATCTGATCTTGAAACTTGAACTTTATCAGGCACTTATCTCTAGGGCGAATGG
>JASAND010015539.1:0-12765 GCA_030248195.1 Trissonchulus latispiculum
GGTTCAATCGTGTTCCACTGTCCGGCGCTCGTCTCCAGGCCTATCTCGACGTCGTCCGGAAGCGCATAGAAGCGGCGGCAGAGCGCTATAATCGAGGTCAGTCCGCGCCTCCGTTCTTTCGGCAGGAAGCACCGGCGGCCCTTCGGAAGCAGCCGATCGACATGCCTCCAAATTGGACCGGTGTCCATATTACCGGGTGCGCTCCGCCGGGGCAGGAGAAGAACACCTTCAACCCGTGCTTTGCCCTGACCATTTGGAACCCGTTGGAACCCCATCCTTGTGACCATCACAGATCCACCGAACTGATCATGCGGGAATACTGAGTGCGTCGTCATCGAGCCTCATGACCCATGGTCCGTTCATTCCATCAAATAGTACTCTTCGCGGTCCGAAAAGTCATCTTTCCTGGTTGTGAAATCCTCTTATTGTGACTTTTCTGGCATCTGATTGGACTTGACCCATGTCGCCCACCATGATGACGGTTCATCCGATGCTAGACCTGGATTAGACGTTATCTCCATTGATCTTCGGATCCTGATCGCTATATAGATCTATGTTTTATCTGTTTTTGTGACACTAGTTTTGCATATTTGCTTATGTTATTTTGTATTTTAATTCACGAATCTGATATCTCGAATCTGAAATCTAGTTTCTTGTTTTGTTTTGTTTTGGAATTGTATTTTTCGTACCTAGGACTTGAATCTCTGTTATGTGCAATGTGTCTAAATTTAATGTACGTATGTTTTCTTTAATTTTCTTTGAAATTATATTTAATCTCTTTGTTTAAATTCTTCTACGAACCTATAATCTCTGTGTTTAGTAGTATATACGAACCGTTATTCTCTTGTATTTTGTTAGTTTTGTTAGTTGCGAACTTTGAATTTAGTTTATTATAGTCAGTTTTGAATCTGTATTTTTGTTATAAATATGTCGTATGTTAATCTAAATATTTTTCGTATTTTTCTACTAGTTTTATATGCCAATGTTATTTGCTCATAGTCTGTACAGTGCTTTATTTTTGAGGAATCATTCCATTGCCTTATTCTACTGCCATGTGTATCTATGCTATATATTGTCGAAAAACCCAGTGACGATTCTCGTCATATGAAAATACAATATTTACCTTGGGAGGGTGGGTTTTTCTTCCCATAGGACCTCCACCTAACGGTGTGTATTTTCTATGGTTATTTTATTATTATGATTATTATTATAATAGGCAGTTTGCCTTGTTGAGCGACGGCCTGATAAACCCTAGCTCAGCTTGGTTTAACTTAAATTTAATTAATATTTTATCTGAAAGTTCAACTTCTTATCTTTGTTAACATTTATTAACACACTCGTTTGACTATACATTCCAAAGGAGGGTAACTCCTCTTTCCCATGAGTTACTTTTGGAAAGTCTCTGTATTTTCATACTAAGTTACTTACACAAACCCAGTTTCTTACTACGGTTCTATTTTAATACGTGTATTTTTTATGGCCAAACAAATACTTATGTATAATTTTTGTCATTTTGTGCTTTAATTTTTGATTGTTGCTAGCGCTTCATAGTGCCTAGTATATGCTTAATCACCTGTATTATGTAGTATTTAATCATTTGTTTTTCTATGTGTTTTTTCTATACTTGTTGGTTTAGAGCTTATGGTTTTTGACTTGCAGTTATCAGTTGCATTGTACTTGTAGCATCATTGCTCTGTACTGTTTATGTTTGTTGAGAGTTCAGCTCACGTACCAGTTCGCCATTTGTACAGTGATCCTCTCGGGAGTTCGGATGGCGAGCCCTGGGGAGATGTAACGGATCAAGGTGACACATGGTCAACCTTTCCGTTGCTGGCGGTAGTAGCTAGGCTAGCTACCCGCTTGGCTTCCTATATCAACATCACCTTGGGCTGGGACACGTTTGCAAGTCACGTAGCTCCCCCAACGTGTATGCGTGGGATTGGGTGGGTTCCCCCCCTCGTGACTTTGGGAGCTACGTGATTGGGGGAAATTTCCACTAGGGGGCGCTCGTGGGAGGGTCCAACCCAACACTCGCTTCCCCCCTTCACTTGTATATTTCTGTCAACGTGTACAGTTGTGTTTATTCTGCTATTCTCCCCCTATTTTACTGTATATATTCCGTGTGTCTCCTCAGCTCTCCCCAGAGCATTGGTACGTTGGCTGACCCCCGTCAGCCCTACAACTGTAAGTCTATTATATTGTGTGTTTGTTTGTGTTTGCCTGAGGGTTCATCCCAGTATTATTTTGTATTGTTATAATTTCTATAACTTGTTGTTCAGTTCTTATTAAAGTGTATTTAGTTAGGTTTAGTATTTCTGAGCTCCTGCTAGGTAGGTAGTTCAATTCTGAGTGAGTGAGAGTGCGAGTCATCTCGCCCTTAGGATCGGATTACCCCTGTGTATATTGTCTGGCGAGGCTGTCCCGACCGTCTCCTGTAGTCGGTCTGTTATCCATCTGTGCCACGGTCTCCGCGTCCGCTACGTCAGGGCGTGGTAACGGTGTTAGTACGTAGGCAAACTTACTAGCCCCGCTACATTTGGACGCCAAAATAAGAAAACGGACTGTCATATAGAGAAAAGCTATAAAGCTGCTTCAAAAATCAAACAAGTTACCCCTTAAAAGGGGACTAATACCGCCGTAGAGTTTGGGATTTATGTGTTCAACGTTTTGTTTGTTTTCATCATACTGTTCTCGTGTACGGTGACGTTAGCTTTTGAATAGTTTCAACTCCCCGACCTTTACCGTTTCTGAGACAAAAGAATGGGAGTATTTTATTGCCATTTGCTAGTGCCAATTGTGAAACTAAAATTATACCGGAAGAAGGATTCGATCTGTGTCCGAAACAGTGCCAAGCGGACACCCTGGCCACTACACTACTCTGACTATAGCGATTGTATTGAGTAAACCGCAAGAGAGAAAGTTATCATTTATCTATATATGTTTATTTTAAACAATTTATTTTATCTAAATTCTGAATCAAAGCAAATACTAATGGAACAAATACAGTGCAAGCGCAAAATCAGTCTTTTCACACGAAAATTGTAGCATCAGTTTTAGCTATATATTGATCTGTTAAACCTCTGCCAATCAAGTGACAGTCAAATAACGCCCGATTTTCGGTAATATGAGAAAAGGCAGAGAGTGATCGTGTGCAAAACAATTTACAGGGCGTTGAAAATTAACTAAATTGACTGTAATGATGCTCTAAAAATTGCAAAATCGTAGAAAAATTGTTGGGCAAAAAAAACCTGCGTAACAGGGACATATGTTGAAGATAGGACGGAAATCCACACAAATTTACATGCAAAACATATGAATTCAGATGGGTCAACCCATTACAAGTATACCGCCTCCGGCGGTATAAAAACGAGAGCACAATGAGATCTTTTGAATGACTATAGTTATATCTGTGCAACTGCTGTCAAGCTGTCACAAACTGGCAAAACTGCCCTAAACGCTAATGTCGAAGTTTTGATTGCGCCGAGGGTGTTAGAACGCAAGAAGAACTTATTTTGGAAAGTTTCGTCTAATTTCACCTTGATTTGAACCAGCAACCAACAGTATGTGCCCAGAAGGAATCACCATCTTAGGAAGTAATGGATTATTTGATTTCTGCAAAATTACAACTTTTGAAACCCAAAATAAGAAAGTTTGCTATATCTCACGATAGAGAAAAACTAGAAAGTTGCTTCAAACAGCAAAATGTAGAGCACAGTTAAGTCTTTTGAACGAGAATAATTATAACTATGAAACTGATGCCAAACTATCAAAAAATTTTAACGCAGCTGTGGAATTTTTGAATTGAGGTTGCGTTGAACTTATTAGAACGCTGAAATAACGTGCTTTGAAAAGTTGTATGAAGTGTCATCTTCATTTGTGCCGTCAACCGTCAACCTTACGCCAACCTTATATGCAGTCTAGAGGCCTGCATCACGGCCCTAGTCCCGGCCCGGCCCAGATTGCCAAGGTTGACGGGCCGGGCCGAGCCGCGGGCCGAGTTTCCCAGCATGTTCACATGGTTGGTTGGTGCTCAAATCATGCTAGGAATGCTCGGTTCATTAACTTGGGACATCCCCACTAGCTTTCCTAATTAAACTAAAAACCAATTATCTTCACTCTTTTGCCATTCTGTGTGTTTTGGAATGGAAAAAGTTTTGCTGACATAAAAAATTGCCTGCATACTCCGGAGTAAAACTAAGATAAACCGATATTTTCAAAGTTTTGAAATTTTCAAAACTTTTAAATTCTACAAAGCTTTACTGTCATCACAAGGACTCGGGAAACATATAATCATACATTAACATAGGGTCGGATCCTGGGGGGGCTTGTCCCCAAAAAATCTTGAGGGGGCTTGCACCTTGAACAAAAATTTTCAGGGGGGCTTGCACCTCAAGAAAAAATTTGTAAAATTTTTCGAAAAATTAACGCTAATTTTATTAAAATTAGCAATTTTTTGTCAAAATTTGCAAAAAATCTTGAATTTTTGGAAAAAATTTCAAAATTTTGCCCGATTTCCCGGAAGATTAAACATTTCAACTGGAAAATTCCGGCGAAGCCGGAAATTTTTTGAAATTTTACTGTAAAAACTAATTTTTTCAAGCAGTTTTTGGATACCCCTTGGCCATTTTTTCGTTACCCCTTGTCCGCGACGGCGATAGGGCTTGTACCTTGTCCGGGTTGGGGGGGGGCTTGGACCCCCCCCAGACCCCCCCGCGTTAACCTATGCATATAATGCTACAGAATTCGAATGAATATGTTATGCTGCATAAATGATCACTATTTTCAATACACGTTTTTGTGCCACATAAAGCAACATACATGTAGATATTTACCAAATGTTTAGAACTTGCACCGTCATAGGATTAAAGCATGAACTACGTCATCAAGACAATGAATATTATACTACAGAAAGCAAATGGTAATGAATCTAATTAAAGATATTGTTGTCTCGCCTGGAGGCGAGATATTTGTAATCGAATGAGTCTCATTTTTTTTTTGAACTGTTTCTGTGTTACGCAGAAACTGTATCCTATGCTCAACACAGGGCTCATTTAAGTGGCTGTTTGTAAAAGCAGGGGGCGTGCACCTTGAATTTAGGATTTAAAATGCCGCTTTGCTATTTTGCTCCTTTGACTTAAGAATTCGAAAAGGAATTATACAACTCTTTTGCACTTTTCCTATGTAAAGACTGTGCATATAAATCAGATAATGCACAGTGCAGCGTGCGTATAACTGAGTTATACGCACGCTGCACGCTGGGAAGCCGGTCCCTAATCTAAATTGCTGTAGCATACAGTTGCCTGCATGCTACAGCAGAGCTCCAACCTAGACAGCTCTGCTGCACACCAAAAAGTAAGCCTCCCAGTCATGGCAAGCAATAATGTTGCTGCCACTTCATATTGAAATTTGTCTAAACTTAGCTGTCAGCTGCAACATAAATGAGTAAGGTTTCATCAATTAAGGAGAGGTTGAATCGTTGTATAAGTACTTTACAACACACCTTAGCGTTGTTCACTAATTTGTACTGCGTACGTCGTATGGGAAGCCCTAGTGCGTGGCACTCGTGCGCTTCGCGCACTCGTGCCCCACACTCGGAGCTTCCCACACGGCGTGCGTATAAATCAGTGAATGCACGCTAAGGTGTGCTATAAAGTATACATATTTATTAGTCCTGGCTGTCTCTTTAGTTCATGGAACCCCCTTTCAATAATCATTTTCACAGATCCCCCTTTGGTTGACTAAAAATTGTTTAAACAGGCAATTCTTGTAGTATGCAAATTAGTTTCCTTAATGATAACAGTAGTCTGTGCCCAGTTAGTCTGGCATTCAGTTGTTTTCCCAATTAGAAGAATGCATTGAAGAATTATAGACGACCACACGCACTTAACAATAGTGTGCTTGTGAAAAACCTGTGAATATAACATCCGGGGCATCAAGTCTTTATACTTTGCTATTTCTAATCCCCGTGGGCTTACTAGTACTGGAGGCCAGCTTCCAAATTTGTAGCCAAACCATGTTTAGTCATTATGCTTATTCCTTAGGGTGGAGTGGGACTTCTGGTAAGGCAATGTGCAACGATATCACAGTCTAATTTCTAAGTTCAGCTGCGAGATAGTGCCCCTTTTAGGGGCCTACTTGTTTTTTATCTAGCAACCTTTTCGTTCGAAATTAAGCTTATGTAAATCATTGATTATAATGTCACAGTTTACTTCGATTGTATCGATATAATTAGGTAGAAGTGTCATCAGGTATCGGGTCCAGGGTTTTTTGGTTTTCGGATTTGCGTCAACCTTGCGTCCCGCTAAGTTTAGGTTGCGTTAAGAAATTTTGCGTCCAGGTAGAATTTTTGCTTTATCGAGCTTTCTGTGCAAAAAAATTGTTTTATTTTAAAAAAATTAGATAATTCCTTTAGTGCAACACTATTTACACTATTTAGAAAGTTGATGCTGCTTAAAATGCACGATTACAAGGGTACCTATAGAATCTGGGTCTGGGGGGTCTGGGCTGAGGGTCTGGGGGGCGGAGCGCCCCGGAAGTTAAAGAATTTTTTGCAATTCCAGAATAATCCGTAATCCGATGTTCAATGTTATAGATAAACTAATTACGGCTTTAAAAATTAATGAAATGGTTATTAAATTAATATCACTAAGAAGAAAGGTAGTAAATATGGAAACACAAATTCCATTTTCAAAACCCTGAGAATTAATGATTCCTGAAAGGATTCCCCATTTCACAAATAACGCTAGTTGCAATAAATTCATCGTGAAATGCACATACATAGGCCTTTTGTATTTGAAAATTTTAGAAAAATGGTAGTCTTGCATTATATAATTCAAGTTGCCATTTGTGTATTTTTGCGAAAAACGTTTTTTAGAAGTACCAAAAAATTTGGATATTCTGCTCCTGCTACAGTTACAGATTTGTTAATTTCGGGGTTTTACTTTACTACTAATCTTGATCCTGCCTGACGTGTTGAATGAGAACAATATACATGTTCACGATTATGCATCTTGTAAGATCTATATATTTAGTGAAGCGAAATTTATGAGTTCGAAAAGATTTGATATGGATGCAGGTGGACAACAACTTAACAAATAACGACAGGAAGTAACAGTCAGGCATGACCTCTTTTACCTTGACATTCGCATGACAAAGCGGAACACTGGGGGTCGGAAGCGGAGCCCTAGACCCGGGAAGATCATTCACGGAAAAAACGGAATAATTGGTACTGGAAACATTTAAAGTTTTTACTCTTACAAAAGTGAATTTTCTCCCGAAATAATGTTGCGTCTAGCTTGCGTCCCGTTAAAATTTCATTGCGTCCGGATAAGAAACTTTGCGTCCAGACGCACATCTGGATGCAAAAAAACCCTGATCGGGTCTCTTAGGAACCTCATCCATTTCTAAAGCGTATATTAACCCAGATCTACGCTAAGCGTAGCGTAGATTTAAGCGTAGATTCAAACCGTAGACATAAAGCATCTACGCTTCCTTCTTTTCTTTTGTGAATGTTGTTGCATACGTTTTTATGATGCTGGCTTTGAAAAAAAATTGCTGCCGTTATTAAAGCACTTCTTGTTACAAAGGTTTTTATAAAGCTAACACCAAAACACCAAGTCTTTCCTTTGCACATTGGAAAGTAGCTACGGTTTCAAGAAAGTATCTACGCATACCGTAGACTAGGCGTAGATTAAACTTGATATACGGTAGTAAAATGGATGGGGTTCCTTAGCAGAATTTCTGAAGTTTGAAGTTTAAATAGGAAAACTTTTTTAAAAAATAAGTTGTTAAGGAGTTAAGAAGTAATTGCGGCCGTAGGAAAGGCCAGCTGAATTTGGATGGTCCTGAATTTATTAGCAGCAGTTTAATTAATATTCTACTTGTAGTGAGTAAGAAACCACTCGTAAGCGCCCAAACCATATGTACAGTTGCATAGAGAGACTATACAATTTCTACTTCCAAACCGCAAGCTTAATCAATTTACCTTCACAGAATTTATATAGAGTAAATCATTAAGATCATTTGTTCCATATTCTTGGTAAGTGTTGTATATCCCGTTCTTACTTCGGAAATCTGGCAGTCCGGCACTAACCGATATTCCTGCTCCAGTTACGACAATGACGTTTTTGGCTGAAATAATAAGCACAAGAATTAACACTACCTTAACTGCATACTGATGTTGAGAAATTAAATTGAAGAAAATCTTTTTTATTTTAATGACGTTTTTTATTTGTGCGTTTTTTATGACGTTTAGTGTCTTGGTTAATCTTTAAGTGCACAAAATTCTCTGCTGCTGCTATTCCAGGTAGTGCTGGTGCTCCTACTCCACCTCCTCCAGCTATTGCTGCTGCTGCTGCTGCTGCGGTTTGGAATTAAATGTAACATGTTAGGTAACTAATGTAAGGTAATGTAACTAATGCATACCCATTGGTGCGTTCAATTAGGGACTAGTTCAAAAATGAAAGCGTATATACGTAATTTTTGATACGCTTTAATTGGAAACGCACATACGCTTTCTGATACGAATTTTTTGTCAAGTCATTCAAGCTCGGAGATTTGAAGTTCTTTTTCGTGATAAAAACCTGAACTTTCATTGTAAGCGTGCGTGTCGGAAACAGCTTACAAAAGACAAATTTAACACACAGCCACAAAGTCTGCAACCAGGAAGAATTGGAAAATACGCTTTTAAGGCGTATAAATGAAACGTATATACGCTTTTATTGAAAAATAATTTTGAACCAGTCCCTTAAACACACACCTCCTAATGCAATTGTGGATAGAAGTGCGTCAGTTCGGTTTGCAATGTCAGATCTATCTGCAATAAATGCCTTCAATTTCAGTTCAAAGTTAAGCTAAAGTACTATTTTCCTTGTAATTACGTGTTTAAACGAAACAGGGGTTGTCCTTCTAGTTTGTTCATTTTTTAAGGGCAGTATAATATTTTTCAAGAGGACAGAAAAACTGAACTGGGACTGTGGAGGGGGGCTTTTAGTAAAGAAAAGTTTTGCTACCTGAAAATTCAAATATCCGATTTATGAGTGCGATTGAAGGAATTACTGCTGAAGTGTGTGGAATTTGGGGAAGAAACGGATGCATTTTTGTCTTTTTATCCCGCTTCACTCACTGACTTTGTGTTTTGGTAGTTTAGAAAACTGTTTAAAGCCCTTAGTTTGGGAAAGGGCTCTGATCATTTCTACAAAATATTTCAGCTTGCCAAGTGTTTATTAGGGAGGGCCAGTGGCTACCCACAGACAAGAGGAAGTTATTAGGTTATTTTTAAAACGGGTTCTATCAAAAAGTGTTAAAACCCACAAGCGGGTTGTATCGACATTCGCGACCTTGTTTCTGAAAACAATCCAAACTAATTTCTTTCGAGCTCTCAGTTGCCAATGGCGACCATAGCAGTGTATCTTTCTGTGTGAATACTAAAATTGCAACAGTTTACTGTCAATCAGGAACAAGCTGATTGTTTCAGTATGACAGCTGCGCTTAAGGTGGTGCTTCCTTTTGGAGACATCAAATTTGAACCCTTATTACTCATTCATTCCTTGGAGTTAATAAGCCATTTTTATATCGAAATGAAGCTTAACATTTTCTCTTTCTAATGAATACAGTGAACCTAACTTTAGTTCTCGGAAATTATTTTACTGCATTTTCGAAGTAATTTAATTTTCCAGATTTTTTGCAGACTAAAGTAAATTTTTTCGTGAGGCGTCGGCCACATCATTCGATTCCACTATTAAATAGCTGGGGACCCTTTTTTAATTATTATGAAATCGATCTTTGTTATAAAGAAATTAGCTAAAATGTAAGCGCAACCTGGGTTTTGCCTACTTTTCCCTACTTTGGCGAGCGACCACTTTAGCTTGAAAGCAGCAATCGGGGCAACTAAAAGAGGGTCCGTGGGTATTTTTGTGTAAAGCACGTCCAGTCAGTGGCAACCCTCTAGCTTGCATAGTAAATGCTCCACAATCGCTGGAAAAATTTGGTCATGTTTTTGCGAAAACTACATTTTTTATGATAGCATTTAGAAGATTACAATGCCACGAATAATCGGCCTCGATGAGACCTTCAAATTGACACCCTTAGCTTAATTTTACGGCTTGCGTAGCTCAAGATATGGTGGATTATTTGATTTCTGCAAAAATGACAAGTTTTCCACGCCAAAGTAAGAAAATCAGCTATATCTCACTATAGAGAAAAGCTAGAAAGGAGCTTTAAAAAGCAAAAATGTAGAGCTCAGCAAGGTCTTTCGAATGAATATGGTCATTGTATGCAGCTACTGTCTAAGTGTCAATAATTGGCAAAAACCGCCCTGAACGGAGACGTCAAAGTTTTGAAGCGGGATTGTGCGGAGGGTGTTAGAATGCTAAAAGAACTTATTTTGGAAAGTTTCATCAAATTTCATCTTGATTTGAACCGTCAACCAATAATATGTGCCCAAAGGGAATCACCACCTTAAATAAAAAATAATTTAACCTTTTTATTTCTTTTATGTAAACGGCAACGAACGTTGTCTCCAAATTTTAGATTGTATTACTCTACAAAATTGCTTCAGTGGAAAAATTATTTTAATGTAAGAGGACTAAGTGGCAAACTACGTGAGTTAGAGTATTTAACACAAATTAGCCCAAAGTTGGGCCCCAAACGTACTTTTTGTCATAACAGAAACCTTTTTTGATGAAAATGTTTCGAATACAAATTTGTGCTTTCTAACAAATCATAACATTTTCAAAGCTGATGATAACGTAAGAGTTGGATGGGGGGGGGGGGGGGGGTAGTAATGTTGCTGTTACCTTTACAGTTTCAAGGCTATCTTGTAGTTACGAAGTCTAATAACTTTTATTAACAGGTCGTACTGAATATTGTGCAGGAGTTATGTTGGCGCAGATTTGGGCTGTTTACAGAATGCTAATTCCAAGAGTACATAATAATAAGAGTATGCCACTAGGCAAGCTCTATGTTATCAGAGCAAAAACTATGCTCTGCTCGCTAACGGCCCACCGCAAATTAGACCCATCACTTCAAAGAATTTCGTGCGCTATGTTTATGTTCTAAAGCTCAAAGCAGGCACAAAATTCGCGCACGCACTGCTTGTGTTTTCGAGCTTAAGCACGTAAACATAGAGCGAGTGAGCGTACCC
Organism: Trissonchulus latispiculum; assembly: GCA_030248195.1. NCBI lineage: Eukaryota > Metazoa > Nematoda > Enoplea > Enoplida > Ironidae > Trissonchulus > Trissonchulus latispiculum. The sequence continues at coordinate 11,144 of JASAND010015539.1, forward strand.
CCGTTTCGACTAGGTACTGATTTGCGGGGGGTCACTAGGGTCTGATTTGCGGGGTGGGGGTGGACCGTTAGCGAGCAGAGCATAGTGTTTGCTCTGATAACATAGAGTGTGCCTAGTGGCACACTCTTATGTATTATGTACTCTTGCTAATGCTAACAATTTGCAATCACTCGAAGCATTTATGCAAGGGTTAGATTCGAACTTTGTTTCCAAAAATGTTCCTATCTTTATATTGAGTGATTTTAACTTGACAGGCATTACATTATTTACTGTTATTTAGTTACTTACCTGGAAATAATGCTGATAGTATGTTTCATGACATGATGTTAGAGCGTAGTTTTTACCAGTATGTTAAGGTAGTGGCTACGAAGGGGTTGGCACGACATCGTCGGAGAGAGCTACTTTTTCGCCTATCGTTAGCCAACATATCAAAGTAAATAAGTTTAGGGTGGGAAACAATATATGTCATATACACCGTTCTTGGCAGGACGCCAAAGTACAAATTTTAGTTTTTTTATTTTGTGTTTTCTAATGAAACGATTCGAGCTCACAACTTGCAAAAGCAGTTGCATAAAAGGTTTAAAAGAAAGCCCATTGTCGAATTCCAAAATCAAATCTTTTGGCAAACTGCTTCAAGAAAGGCTAGGCATCTTAAAAGGCGTGATTTGAACAATGCAGAAAAGCAGATTTTGCAAGCCAAAAATAAGCGTGTTTTTTGGTCCTATGTTAAATCTAGATTGACTCCACAGTCTGACGTGCCTGTTTTAAAGTCAAATAATAACTTTATGACCGATGTTTTTGAAAAGGCGAATGCTCTTAATAAGTTTTTTGCGTCAGTTTTTACAAGTGATAACGAAAATTTTGTATTGGGATAAAGGACAGTAGACATCCTTGCTCAGTCCGTGTTTGATCCTGAAACTGTGTATAAACATCTGGTTAAGTTGAAGCCCAAATTCAGTTGTGGTATTGACTGTACTCGTCAGTGGTTTTTAGTTAAGTTTGCGAAACATTTAGCATATCCACTGTCTAAATTGTATTCTTGCTGTTTCCAAACCTTCTCCATACCCAAATTTGCGGAGTCTGCCAAAATTGTAATTATCCATAAAAAGGTTCTAAGTGTATTAATATAGAAAATCACAGACCTATAAGCCTTCTGTGTATTTGTTCTTAGGTGATGGAATCTATTGTTGATGAAATGTTATCACTGTTTATTATTGCCCATAACCTTATGTGTGGAATCTCAACATGGCATTCGACCAAATCGTTCTACGATTAGTCAGCTGTTAGAAACCTTCAATGGACTAAAGCAATGGACGAGAGAAAATTAGTTGATGTATTTTATCTAGATATTGCAAAGGCGTTTGATTCAGTGTCACATTCGAAGCTACTAATAAAGTTAAAAAGTTATGGAATAAATGGAAAATTATAAGTTTGGTTTAAAAAGTATTTGTGTAACAGGACTCAGTTTGTTCAGATTAATAGTGCCGCCTCTACGGTGAAAAATGTCTTATCTGGTGTTCCTCAAGGAAGTGTACTGGAACCCCGTTTATTTATCAGCTCACAATGGATCAACACGTTTACTACAATAAATTTCATAATACGTAACCGAAATTCAAAGCATA
>JASAND010015540.1:0-11569 GCA_030248195.1 Trissonchulus latispiculum
TGTACATCCTCACGACATTGACAAATAAACTGGACGGCATAACCATATCTTTAGGAAACTACCTCTATCTGACAATTCCAGACAACCTTGCAGTTCTCCGAATAGGTTGGTGCTGTGATCTCACTTCTATTGCTTCAGAAATTATAACTAAACTGCACGGTTTAAAACTGTCTTTGATCAATCATTTTTCTTATGATAATACTAACTTTTCCTACTGCATTAATAAAAGTTTCAGACATGCACTCTTCAGTGTTATCAAGAACATGTCTATAGACAATGCCATTGTTTCGACCAAAGAATTCAGTATATGCCAGATTCTTCAGTGGAAGGATGCCAAGCAAATGTATCATATTGTATGTCGTCTGCATCTAATTGTTGCAAGCGTCAATCTTTTACAAAGTTTCAGCATATTTATATGAATAACTTAGTGCGGAACAAAGCTATCAAAAATATATTTCTGATAATAACATTTTCGACTTTATAACTTAACCGACTTGTGGATTTGCAACCTTTACTCTTGCAAGTAGATAACTGTGCATCTGTACTCTAGCAATCATATTCAAATGATGGCTCAAAATGTTTAGATGAATGCCTGTGGTATCAAGCAGGACCTTACGAAGATAACAAAAACAACTGGTTTTCTCAATGCCACTGTCTTGTTCCGTGCAGGTTAATAACGCAATTGCTTCAATCATTTCAGGTCGACCAAAACGTTGTCTGTGAAAGAATCGTGTGCAAAGTTATTCATTTATAACTAGAGAGTCACTTTGCACGAATGCGTAGATAAATCAATATGCTTAAACCAATGAATAGATTTAGAAGTAATCTCTGGCTCGTGTTTCAGAGAAGAATATTTTGAAACAACAAGGACTGCATATAGAAGCAGAACCCTCGACATACTCAACTCAGACAATACCACGATAACTCCAAGTGTACGTCGGAATGGCAGATTGCTATAAACTTTGTCCTGTCGTGTACAATTAGCATTACCACCAACCTGATAATAGTTGCCAATCACGCTACTGGCAAAATGTATTGTGGATTTTAGCAATATCATGTAGTTTTTCCTTGAGCAGTGTACTCATGGATTAATATGGGGTATCGAGCAGTCCATGCCCCAACCCAACAACATACAAACCTATCGACATCAGTGATATAGAGGAAGAAATAATTGGCATTTATTAGCAGTAATAGCTAGAGGTGTTCTTTCCAAAATAACAAACAATTCCTTCATTATTTAAGCAAATTGGTCGTATATTTGTGTTTCTTCCAAATATTGATAATTTTGTTTAAAATCTATTAAAATTTTTTTACGACGAATTTTTATGTTACTATTAATGTTAATTTACGCATATCGTACAAGCATCAAATTTGGATTTTAGCTACAAGCCCCCTTAAAAGTTTTTAAGACAAGCCCCTTCCCAGACTACGTATCCTTATGTTAATGTATAAGTAAATTCCTCGACGCGTTCTTTCACTTATCTTGCATTTTCTTGACACGGATATTGTTAAGGGAAAGCCCAATGAAAATATGATGCACAGCAATATAATAATGACAAATACATAGAAAGCATTTTACAGCAGTGCACACCGTATTTTATTGCTAATAATAAGTGCAATTGAAACAGGATGAAAGCAAAAAGTAATGATGGGGTGAATCGCTTTCGCAATCTAGGGTCCCCTGGTAATAATGTCACGTTCCGTTCCCGATCGAATTATTGTTATTAATTATTTCTCAAATCAAAGCATTTATATCCGGACCCATTTATTGTAGATGCCATTTGGAGTTGACCGCAAGTACGTTTGCAAGATTTTATAAGTTTTTCATTCATTTCTTTCTAATTATGACTATTACTGTAATTTACTACAAAAAACAAATAAGCAATACTAAGCTAAATCTAATGCTAACATATGCTGATTTTTACTAAGTGAATGTTCCAGCCGAAATCATATCCGTGCTCAGTTTCGTAGTCCATCAGCCACGTAATTATCTGTCGGCTAAGCTAACGCTCAATTATTTGGGCAAAAAATCAATTGAATAGTATAGTATGATTTGAATTGCAAGTTCTAAAATGAAAAGGGCACACTCACAACAACCTAAATATGTTAATCTTCCAAGATCAAGACATGTCCGACTTGCACTTGAAAAATAAGGTTTCTGACAATCTGCTAATGATGCATAAAATTCTTAAAAATGCTTTATAGGCACATTGCTGAAGTTTCCGTTTATCTGCTGAAGACATACCATATGGCTTTTACTGAAAATCCTGCAACCTCGGTAGGTCGCTAGAAGCAAGCTTGCATGATAAAAACAGATACAACAGACCTTTATTTATTATATTGGTGCACCCTCTGCACGTTAACGGCTGAACTTTCCGATGCAAATTGGTACAGATTCGACTGAGGGTACGATCGCTATTGCTCGGTAGCTACAAGACACTAGTAGTAATTTGGAGACTTGCATCTGTTGCCAGCTTTACTAAACAAGCATTCCGGGCAAGTTTGTTGGATTCATCATGGCCAAATTTGCGCCGGTGTCATGTAGAGGAAGTGTCACGCCTGCAATACGTAGACTATGTCTGTTCTCCTCATAGTCTATTGTATTACGTACTCTTACAGAAAAGCCTGTAAAACATAAGTGCTAATTGAAACCAATGATGGCTACCATGTAAAGTATGCCTAAAACTTACTTAAGCTGTAGCTGCTGGCAGAACGTTATCACAGACTTTGAAGCTGTACAGTGTCTACTGCCTTCTACTGCACCAGTGTGAAGAGAAAATTTCGCTTGGCATAAATGGTGGAAAACCCGCCACCTTGAGTCTAACTCCAGATTTATTAAGAATGAAATAGATGCATTCCGATATTAGCCAGTGCACTAAGTGGTTGTTTTGGCTTAGTCACTTAGATATAAGCAGTGAACTCAGCTTCTATGGTTTGTTTATCGAAAACAATGTTTTGTTTAGATCCCTACACTATTGTCAAACTTTGCTGGAGTAGTTGATGCTTTTCTTGGGGCGTCAGTGATCAGCTTTGTTGAAGCTTTCACGTGGTTAACAATGAATACAATTAAGTTTTACTTTAATTTGAAAGAACGGTTTCGGTAGTTTTCTCACTTGATAACTGTTAAATATATTGTTATTGTTATAAACTGCCCACTACATTTTCAACTTGCTGAGACCTAATTACTTGATGCTAAGACTTATTTACACATTTAAGTTGACATATAGATTTCTGTTAATGGAAAATGGCCGCAGGGCTACAGAGAAATGCAACACAAGAGACCACCATTACATTGATTTTATCCGAGAATTTGTATGTTTTGCGTTTTACTCGGGTTCCGAGTACAGAATGAAAGGGAACCACTTAACGTTCGCTAGCGGAAGGGTGTGGAGGCCATCTCTACTTCTCAAGCTGATGTAACCCCTATGCTCCAAGTCTGAACTTATCTTGACTATGAGACGGAACACGTTTCAAAAATCGCTTCCCACCCCATTATGTTACAAGGCAATACCTGTCAAGAAGCACAGTTGAACACTATGCAGGTGTAACCACGAGCTAAGGATAGCATCAGCTGAGGTAACCAGGTAGATATAAGCTCTATTTCGTGTCTGCCTCATGTCCCTGTCTCATATAAGAACAAACATTCAGTGGTTACATTTACATTATCAGTTTTTCGGATCGGAGGTGCTGCAGTGTCAATTATTTCTTTCAGTTCTATCATTATACTAGCGGTGTGGGAGTGTGGTACTTGTAGAGTTATTACTGTCGTCCATTCTTGCTTACGCCGAAGCGCAGGTGCGCATTTACAAAAGCGTCACTGCAGTTTTTGAACGAATTCGAACTTAAGCTTGGTTTGATTGTGCCTGGGTGGCTCAATCGGTAGAGCGTTGGTTTAGATCGCCAAAGCTTATGGGTTCGATCCCCCCCAGGCCCGAATTTTTCGTGTCGGAGGTGCTGCCATGTCAATTATTTCCTTCAGTTCTATCATAATCATGCAGACATATTCTTAGAAAATGACAAGCGGTACCACCCTCCCCAAATTTTAACCCTAATAGGCCGAGCAGCTCCACGCTTTCTCCTTTGGCAGTGACCAACTGTCTTATTCCTAACTACTGTAGACTGGGCGTTTAGCTTTAGTTGAGATAAAATTAAGATAATCCTATGCAGTAGGTACAATCAATTTGCGCTCACGTTTCACAAGACATATTCACACCAATAAACGGGTTGTGTCCGAAATTGCGCAAGACAACCCTGTATTTTAACGATGTCAAATGTTTCTGCCAGGTTGCCAGATCAATGTCAATGAATCTACATTTATGTCTGTTCAATCTAAACCACCTGATGCCATTTTTCTCAGAATATCAAAGCAAGCCAAATGACTTCTTCATTTGCACTAAAACTTGAAAATATCTTCATCACGAAGATGAGACATTTTATGTATTTTTCTGCTATGTCGCACTTAACAGCCATTTTCTGTCAATTCATAACAGAAGAATAAACTGCGTAAAACTACTGTTTTTACCTAGATAATTCGAATTTAAACCGATTTTGTGGGTGTTTAAACATAGCCTGAGGCTTAGGGTCTTGCTTTCGTCTGAAAATCGTCAAGCAAATGACTGATCCTTACAAATCACAGTACCTATTGGCATCAACCTGGAGTATTATTTGTAGTTGTTATTCGCTGAAAACAAGGAAGCCCCGTCAATAATGGTTCATTTTGTCAAATTCTCCTTAAAATGGGCCGAGCTGTTTTCTATTTGAGGGTATTAGAACCACCATTAAACATAATGGCTACTTGAGACTCATTCCAATTACGTTACAAAACTTTTCAAAATAAGCAAAACACTTCATTGCTTCAAGTTGCGTCAAGCAAATAACAAGAGTGTAATGCTTTAAGTCCATGCCAGGTTGCATCCAATTAGGATTCATTTGCATAAACCTGGTGCAAATGGCAACAGGGTATGAAGCTGAAAACTACTAAAACAGAATACGTTTTGAACTTTGCTTTCCTGTGAGCTCAATCTACGTGCTTCTCTCACCTATCCTTATCGTTCAAGTTCTAGATTTCTGAGATTTGTATGCTTAAATACAAGTGTAAGAAAAAGACAACTAAGCGCTTTCCTCAGCCTAACTTGATCGGAATCATGTTTTTGCCAGAATATAAAGTATGTGCATCAGTGATGGAACCGGGTCACTTAGGCTTGACCCGGTGACCCGGTGACCCGGTTGAGCCCTGACCCGGTGACCCGGTGACCCGGTGACCCGGTTTTCCAGAAAATTCCAGAATCTGCAAAAAATTTTTGATTTTGCCTGGGAAGGCTAAATTTTTGGCTTCCATGTTCCATCACCACCCCGAAAAGAAAAACTAAGACGTTATGTTTGCTCTAAGTTTTTAAAAATTCATTTGATGGTAGCTGTAGCTTTTTTCTAAATTTATGCAGATTTTAATAGCAAACCAATAATTTATCCGTCTGCGAAACTTTGCAGGTTCTAATATGAGTACTTGTCCAAATACACGGAGTATTTTTTAAAATTTGGTTTTCATTATGTATTGCGTTAAGTTAAATTAAATTTTTCACTTACCTTCGACATTTACCTTGGTTGCGAAAATAATCTGCAAACCATATTTTACTGAATAGAGTTATGCAATAATCATAAAACTTATAAAGCTAAAGCTAAAACGCTAGACAATAATTTGCCAGAGACAGACAGATTCAAATAACATCATGCTGCAAAATGCTCAAGACTAAAATATAGAAAACAATGCCAATTAATATTGGACATTGAACAAAAATTTAAGCTAAAATTTTAGCTTGGTAAGCCAAAAATTTCTAAAATTTGGGGTAAATTCAGAAAACCGGGTCAAGACCGGGTCGAAGTTCTTGACCCGGTGACCCGGTCCAAAAAGTGACCCGAACTGACCCGGTGACCCGGTGACCCGGTTCCATCTCTGATGTGCATCTCCTACAGTTAAGTCTACAACAAGGCAGATAGTGGTGTTGTTGACCGTGCGATCGTCGATTCAGTCAGGCTAAAATCTGTCAGGACGTGTTACGTATGATACCATGTAATTGTGGACACTATGTAGTATAATTCTATCGCTAAAGAATTTGCTAGACCGGCCAACCAACAGCTGATGCCCTGGTGTAATGGACGTTAGCAGTTTCGTAACTATTAACTGTTAACAAAGATATTAGTTTAGCTCCGCAACCGTATGTGCTGATGAAACTTTCGATATCCATACTCCTTAGGAACCGTGTCAAAATTAAGCTTAAAACTTAGCGTGTACACGATTTATTTACACGTTTTAATTCGTGTAGAAATCGTGTAAGCGGTATATTTGATGTCAACTTTTGAAGTTTTTTCAAAGCTGTGCTTTAAGTCAGTGCTGTAATAACAGCGCAGTAGCTGAAGCTCACATATATTCATGTTTCTGTATCAAAGTTAGTCAGCAGCTGGTTATTTTCAAAACAAGAAAGTGAAACCAAAACATTACCATAAAAACAAAACGTTTAGAAATCGTGTAAGTTTTATTAAAACCGTGTCAAGAATCGTGTAAATTTTATCGTGTACATGATTTTATTTTTGACACGCTTCCTTAGTTGCTGTCGAGTTTGTTACTATGCTAAATGCTAAAGATTAGATTTTAGCATTAACTTTCAACTTTTTAACTTTAAAAATAAAATTAATTTTAGCTAGAGTTTGTTACTATGCCAACTGTGGTGATTGTGGTGGAATTTTAACTTCGCCAAGCGTCTCCTAGCATGACAAAAGCGTTTATCTATTTTTTGACCTAACTTTCTGTACATGTTGGTACAGTCACTGGCTTGCAATATGCAAAGTTTCAGATGATTCTGCCAGAGTAACTTTGGAGTAATTGACTCACATCTTCGAAATGCAACAAAAACAGCAACAAAATCGTAACGTAATCTAGCACTGGGAACGCAGAGATTAACGAAATCAGGTAATTTTCACACAAGCTGAGGCAGATACTTGGCGCATTAATTGGAGAAGATTTGGGCTCATTTGATTAACCACCGCTCATAGGACCTTAGTTAACCGCCACCCGTGTGGACCTACAACGCACAATTTTTCGCACGAGTTTATTTTAACTCTTTTAACTCGTTTAACTCGCTGCGTGAAAGGCCCTTAGAAACCGACTGCCTACCAAGTCAGTCAAAAGCGTCGACACTTTTGCTTTAAAAGATAACCACGTGTGACACATTTGAGCGGCTTTGGATGATCACTGCAAACATATGATGGCCCAGAGTTGGCTTAATCCCCCCTTTTGGCTCGAACTTTTCAAACCTTGAAGAGCCATAATATTTTTTCTTTTGTGACCAGCAGGTTTATTATTCCAGGAGTGCTTAAAAATAGCGCCTGGCATGGCTGTAATCAGCTCTCTGGCTCAAATCAACTTAAATCATTGCTATAAAACGTAAACATTAGAGAATACTTGAACAGGTACTACATATATTCTGCAGCAGTACGAACGAACTGACTAAACTACAAATACTAATGCCAAAACATTATTGACCAGTCAAAAACTTGTTCCTAAATATTCATCCGGTTTTCTTGAAAATCAGACCGAACTTCATTTCGTCCCACTGGCCAAGAGGATACAGCTAAAACCAGTTACACAAATGCATAACAACATAGGCATGGAGACAGACGATTAGGAACCGGGTCAAAAGTAAAACCGTTTAAATGATTAAATTTACACAATTTTGTAACGTTTTCTGGAAACTTTACATGATTTTTAAACGATTAGTTGTTATGGCATTGCTTTGACTTGAGCACTTTTTCTTCCATGCAAAAAGCTTTGACTTAACTTTTCTATGCCTGTTTGGATATAGGTTAAGCGAAACTGCTGTGCTACTGCTGCAGCTGAGCCTTCAAGTAGATGATACAAAAACTGTAAACACAGAAGTTCAAAGCATCCGCTTACATGATTGTTACACGAATAAAATCGTGTACATAATTCGTGTACATGCTAAATTTTGCCAATATTTTTGACACGATTCCTTACCGAATGGGTTATCATTTGCTACTAGTACAGGATCAGGACCATGCAGTGACACACTGATTCTGGGGGGTCTACCCCGACTCCAACGAGGGCCTACCCCAGAGAAATTTCAAACTTTCAAGGGGTCTTCCCGAAATTGGTGCCAAAAATAAAATCATGTAAACGATAAAATTTACACGATTTTTGACACGTTTCCTGAGCAGCTTACACGATTTGTAAACGCTTAGTTTTTATGGCAATGGTTAGACTTTAGTTTTTTTGTTTTGGCAATTACCAGCTGCAGCTAACTTTTATATAAATAATGAATACGTGAAAGCGTCAGCTTCTGTGCTGTTAGGGCATGAGATTAGAAAAACTTCAAAACTTGACATTAAAGAAGCCGCTTCGCTATTTCTACACGAATTAAATCGTGTAAATAAATAGTGTACACGCTAACTTTTGTAGCTTAATTTTGACACGGCTCCTTAGTGAAAAATAACAATTTCTACCGATTTTTACGACTTTTTTGAGAAACTGTCCCTACAATTTGCTAAAAATGTTCAATTTGTGGTCGAAATTTCTGAGAGGTGTACTACTTTTTATTTCTGAGCAGCGGGTCTGCCCTTTTTTCTTCTCGCTCAAGGGGGTCTATCCGTATTTTGTCTGTCTGGGGAAGGGGATCTCAACCGCTTCCCCCTCCCTGACATTTTCCAACCCAGAGTTTAAGAACTAACAACGGCACCTCTAGGGTTATATCACCTTCCCTCTCTTGCCACGGAAGCTGCTAAATTTTGGGTCGCGACGTTTTGCCAATGATGAAACGACGCCACAAAGAACATATAGATCAGGACTCCAGCACCCCTATGTTTCAGACTCTGTCTCCTGGACAATTTATTGAAACTGTCAAGGGGAGAACAACCACGAGCTACTACCTTCATGGTTGACAAGAGATTAAAATGATCAAGCATTGTGAATATATAGTAAGACTAAGATTAAGTAGACATTTATATAGGATTATCAACGACATGCAAGAATATCCTAATATCAAGAGTGCATAATTGCACTATTATTAAGAAGAAGAGTAAGCCACTAGAGGGCTTCTCTTCTTGGCATTGCGTAACGGTGCTCCGACCAGAATACGCGAATGGTCCCCCGTTTGGGGGGGGGGTCGACCAGATCGATAGCGCACACCCCCCTCCGTTTGGTGGGGGGGGGTAGTCGAAAATAGGTCCCCGTTTGGGGGGGGGGGTCGTCAACAACCAATCAGATTGCAGAAACCCCCCCTCCGTTTGGGGGGGGGTCTAGCAACGGATTACGGAAGTTACAGCTTATTTCCAAAAGGGTCCCCGTTCGGGGGGGTCGCTGAAGGGGTCCCCGTTTGGGGGGGCGCTGAAAGTGGTCCCCGTTTGGGGATCACAACTTAGCCCATCAGATTCAAGCAATCTTAGCCTGCTTGGGCGACCCCCCCAAACGGGGACCCATTTTTTAAACGGGGACCTCTTTTCGACTACCCCCCCCACCAAACGGAGGGGGGATATGCGCTGTCGATCTGGTCGACCCCCCCAAAACGGTGGAACATTCGCGTATTCTGGTCATTTCGCAAAAGCCAAGTAAGAGAAGTCTCTAGTGGCTTACTCTTCTTTTAATATATAGTGCAATTATGCACTCTTGCTAATATCCTAAATAAGAATTCCTTATTACCATTTGTTCCATAGTCGCTGTGGTTGACACCAACACCCAGCCTTTGGGCATTTTGGGATTTAAAATCAGCGGGTCTCCGAAGCTCTTTAGTTCCACCTGTTGACTGTTGAAACAATAGCTTTCCAGATTCAATTGACATACTAAATTTTAAGCTCTTCCATCACAGGGAACTAAAACATAACTACAACTAAGTAGGTAATCAGAACATTGTGTTTGTGCCTGTGCTTATGTATCTATATTTGTTGTGTGGCTATCATTTTAGGATTATATTAACGCTTAGGATTATATGAGGCGTTGGCCTATGGAATCTTTCCCTGGTGACACACGTTCTGAATGATATTTGTCTGGGACGGGTGAAAGCCGGTTTCCACAGTGGAGGGAAATTCCACTGAACAGGCGCACGGGTAAGTCTAAGCACTGGCAAGTGTAGTTTCAGTTGTAGCGCTTCTACCAGGGCTGGCGGACCAAGAGGAAACCGAGGACAAGCCCGAACGGGAGGCGTCAGGCACCCTCGTACCCACGAAACCAGGACCTAGAAGAGAGAAGGGAAGAGGGAGGTTCAGATTTGAAAGTAAAGAATTGGCCCAGCCGGGGATCGAACCACGGCCCTTCTGATCCGGAAACAGACATGCTGCCGCTACACCACAGGGCCATCAGGTGAACTCCCATTGCAGGCTCAATCTTTCCTATGCCTGCTTCCCTTACACAGTAGGCTATTTTAGAGTTTCAGTTTCAGTTTCAGTGTCAGTTTCAGTCGGTGAACGTAAATAGTTTCAGTTTCAGTTTCAGCATCAGTTGCAGCTCATTCAAAAAAACTGCAGTTTCTAGCCTTCAGAAACAATATAATAAGGCATAAATTCATATATTAACAACAGTGGCTAGCAAGTCAATGAAAGCTTTCGCTCGCCGCAGGTCGGGATGCAAGTCAGCAATCAGAAATTTTGTAATTTACGGCAATTGAGCTTAAAATGAACTCCAACTGAACTCACAGAGGCTATGCCTAAACTACTTAACTCACTGTTTACGTCCCCTACTGTAGCAAACAGTCCGACAGTACCAATACGAAAGCTGGATATGCGTCAAGGAGGGTCAAGGTTTGGAAGCTAGAGCTGCATATTAGCACAAAACCTGCAAACATGGCTGGTCTTAGTCTGTGCAGTCATTGCATTCACGTATACTTGTGCTTCTGAGGTAACATCCGAAAGTCAACATCTCTGCAGTCATAATAGCTGCACTGCAAACTGTTCCATGCCAGAGATCAACCTGTTAAACCCCGACTGGCATCAAACACTACTTACACGTAGCTCTGAATCTGTAGTTGGCCCAGATAGTGCCATTTCCATAGTCGGCCACAAACATTGTGTCAATTGGCGCCCCGGTGATCTCAAAGGAACGATCATTAATAAAGCCCAACTGTGGATGCCAGTTGTGCTCGAAAAATTCCCTTCCGTAAATTTTTCGGGCCGGACTCGGGGTATTTTGTTCTTGGTTTGACCGGGTCCCCCGATTTCGCCCTCCCACAAGAAGGACAGGTAGGCATGTAGGGTGATTTCACCGCGATCAAAGTCCAATCCGGTCACATCTTGAACCCCGCTCGTCAACTTGGTGGATCCGTTCTTGGAACGATGGACCCGGTTGCTTGGTACTGGGTAAAGAAATCGCTACCGAAGAAGCATCGTGTTGCAAGTTGGACCACCAAAACATCTTGCTAGCTTGCTTTAAGTCCTCGGAAATGCACCAGTAAGTTCTTTAAGGAAGGACCAATTTGGACAGGCTGTAACTGCTCAATTGCCAGTTCATTGGTTGGCAGAACTTCTTTTTGGAGGAAAGACTGTAGTAGCTGTTGCATTTCATTTAAAAACG